>PITA01002974.1:39959-98160 GCA_004023965.1 Spilogale gracilis
AGGCAAGATTCCTGATAAAGATGAGCTCACAATAAAAAGAAGTCATGAATGACCCAAAAAGCAAATCACTATATCAGCATTTCTTAGACATTCAGATATTAGTACAATTTGAAAAAGACTACATAATACATGAAATTTAAATTATCAAGGAGTTAGATGAGGGAGTAATAAAATATTATCTAAAAATATTATCTAAAAATAAAAGGCCGCTAGATTTCTAAGGAAGTTAAATAGTCATCGAAGTGTAAAGTAAAAACTCACTGAATGGTTTCATCACAAACTAGTGGTGGGCAAAGGGATTGGAAAATGACAATACTTGTGAGGAAATTTCATGAAATGCAGCACAGAGATGTAAAAACAAAGGGAAATGAGACTGTAAAGCTCTTGGAGGAAAAAGTCAAATGGTCTAAAAAAGTTCAACATGCATATAATAAGAATTCCAGAGGGTGAAAACAGGAAAAATTCAAGATGTAATGACTGAGAAGTTTCCAGAACAAAGGAACGAGTCTTCACACTGGACCTTAAGAAGGAGAAGTAAAAATAAATTCGTAAATTCATACCAGAGTAAAAGTACAGAACACTAAAAACAAAAAGGCAATCTTAAAAATACGGGCCAGAGGCACCTGTGTGGCTCAGTCATTAAGCATTAAGCATCTGCCTTCCCTCTGCTCAGGTCGTGATCCCAGGGTCCTGGGATCGAGCCCTGCATTGGGCTCCCTGCTCGGCAGGAAGCCTGCTTTTTCTTCTCCCACTCCCTCTACTTGTGTTCCCTCTCTCACTGTGTCTCTTCAATAAATAAAATCTTTTTTAAAAAAAAGTACAGGCCATACCTCAGATATATTGCAGTA
Organism: Spilogale gracilis; assembly: GCA_004023965.1. Lineage (NCBI taxonomy): Eukaryota > Metazoa > Chordata > Mammalia > Carnivora > Mephitidae > Spilogale > Spilogale gracilis. The sequence goes on from PITA01002974.1 coordinate 40,808, forward strand.
TATTCTAATAAACCAAATATTGCAATAAAGTGAGTCAAATGACTTTTTTTGGTTCCCCAATGCATATAAAAGTATGTTTAGAGTGCCTGGGTGTCTCAGTGGGTTAAAGCCTCCGCTTTCGGCTCAGGTCATGATCTCAGAGTCCTGGGATCGAGGCCCACAATGGGGTCTCTGCTCGGCGGGGAGCCTGCTTCCTCCTCTCTCTCTGCCTGCCTCTCTGCCTACTTGTGATCTCTCTGTCAAATAAATAAAATCTTTAAAAAAAAGAAAAAAGACTTTAAAAAGAAGTATGTTTACACTATGCTTCAGCCTGTTAATAGTGCAATAGTATTATGCCTTTAAAGATATACATATCTTATTTTTTTAAAGATTTTATTTATTTGACACACACACACAGAGAGTGACACATCAAGAGAAGGAACACAAGCAGAGGGAGTGGGAGAGGGAGAAGCAGACTCCCTGCTGAGCAGGGAGCCCGATGCGGGGCTTGTTCCCAGAACCCTGGGATCATGACCTGAGCCAAAGGCAGACACTTAATAACTGAGCCACCCAGGTACCCCAAAAATATACATATCTTAATTAAGAAAATACTTTATTGTTAAAAGATGTGTACTATCATCTGAGCTTTTAGCAAGTCATAATCATGGATCACTGTAACAAACATAATAATGAAAAAGTTGGAAACATTGCAAAAATCACCGAAGTGTGACACAAAGATACAAAGTGAGCAATTGCTGTTGGAAAAATGGCACTGACAGGCTTACTCAACACAGGGTTGCCACAAACTTTCAATTTATTAAAAAAAGAAAAAGGTATCTCCAAAGTGCAGGAAAGTGAGGCATAATAAAATGAGGTATGCTTGTGGATGAGGAAGAAATGAGAGATTATGCCAAAGGAACAACATTTAGACCCACAACAGCAATGGGATGCTAGCAAACTAGAGAACAATGTCTTCCAGGTGGTCAGGAAAGTAACTTTCGCCTAGAACCCTATACTCCACGAAAGTAGAATGGCATAAATAATTGGGTACAAAGAAGTGGGCTTGAGGCAGGATCTGGGGTGAGAAGGTTCTATTCCTTAGGTTAGGAGTAGGACTGATGGTCTTCAAACCAGGTCATGGTGGTGGTACAGAGTGGCAAAGGTGGGCCAATTAGGTTCTTTGGAGGGTGGCTTCACTTTCCTTAGGTCAGAGACTGAGATCTAGTCTGGAGAAGAACAACATAAACTGGCGAGAGAATTCCAGGATCTGGCAAGATCAGGAGGGTAGGGTCAGAAGCTACAAGTGACCCTTTTCACCCTGGAGCTATGCTGCCTTCTGGGATAGCCTTCCCTCAATTCCATGTGACCCATTCTTTAGACTCCACTTAGATGCTACCCTCTTTGGCATGTTTTCCCCAACTCCTCACCAGATACACCTTCTCTCCCTGTGAACTGCCCTATGTACTGTCTTAGATAATATCCATCTGGACTTCTATGTTCTTTCACTATGAAACACCACCCTGGACCTGTGGAAACTCATCTGTGCTCCCCATCCAAGACTCTCGGGCTCCCTTTCCCTGGTGGGCAGGCAGGAAGTGTGCACACTTTGGCCACACTCCAGCTGCCTTAAGTCAGAGGAAGGCTTCTGTAAAGCCAGAGAACCAGAATGCCTACCGCTGTCCCAGGAGCGCTCTGAGAAACTCCCATCTCAGTGCCTGGGATATGGGGTCATAGGGTCCGGGTTGCCCTGGAGGACAGAGGGTAACAGGTCAGCCACCCATTATGGCCTAGGACAACTGCCATCACTTCCTATTGTCCCCAGCCTGTCCTCAGGGAAGACATGGGGGGAAAGTCCGAGTCCTACGACATACCAATCCTTGGATGCAGAAACTATCCATTCACTGCAAGGCCCAGCACACCTTTTCTGACTGGAGCTGAAAGTGGCAACATAGAACTAAGGATGGACACCCAGCCCGCTTAGATCTGGGGACTCAGATGACTCAGGTCATCTAGTTGGTGTGACCTACATCTTGGAACCACTGTTACCTGGCTCCTGTATGTTCTTGAGATACTCCAGACCTGTCCCTGCCACAGGGCCTTTGCACTGGCTATTCCTTCTCCTGGTACGCATTCCCCCCTTATATGGACTTGGTTGGCTCCTTCCTGTCATTCAAGTCTTGGCTCAAGTTATCACCTCTCAAGGCTGGGCCTCGCCCTCCTTACAATTGGTTCCATGGCTGAAACAGTCCTAAGTGCAAGTCTTTACACTGCCAGTGCTTGGTTGTGGGACCCTGAGCAGATCACTGGGCCTTGGCTTCCTCATGTGTAACCTAGGCCTGCCTGGCAGGGATCCTGGGGAGATTAATTGGAACAAAGAGCAGATGCCTTTGGCAGAGTTAAGTTCTAAGGGTGCCCCATAAGAGGGAATCAGGAGGCAATTACAGACTGACGGGGCCACCAGGCTGGAGGGCAGACCTTTGAGTGGGCCTTGGGAGGTGTCCAGCTAGGGACACAGGGTTCCCAACAGCCGTTGGCGGGTGACTCAGGCCCTCCAGGAGCAGCCACCCCCACACTCGGGAAGAAGGACAGGCGGCACCCGCCTGGCACTGGAACCACTTCCTATTTTCATCCCATCCCGGCTATGAACACAACTCCTATGTGGACAGTCTGGCCTCCACAAGGGCCAGAGCTTGGGGTCTGCAGCTGACCAGGAGGGGGGGCTGGGGGCCAATCAGACCCAGTCATGGGGGCTTCCTTGCCTTCATCACCCCTTGGGTCTGTGTCACTTCCTAGAACTGTGTCCCCTCCTAGACCCTGTACCTGGCAGGGGGCTCCTCTCAAGAACCCTGAAGGCCTTTCTATCTTTGTGTGTCCAGCTCCTTACTCTAGAGACCCAGCGGCTGCTACCGCTGCCATCATTGGCCCCCTGCTCTGCCAGGAGGGCAGGGGGCCACCCCGAGAAACACACCAGCTGAGACCCAGCATCTACTCCTCCTTTCGCAAATCTGGGCCCCAGGCAAGGAGGGGATAGCAGGCCTGATGCAGCAGAATCCCATGGCCGGCCATGCCTGACCTCTGGGAAGACCCCCACGGGACTGATGAAATCCAGCTTCTCCTGGGAACCAGCCCACACCAGGCCCCACCTGCCTTCAGCGTCCAGGGCCCTCCACCTCATTCACCTATGGCCCTTGAGGCACTCACTTGTAAAGGAGCCTTGGGTAATTTGCAACAGAACAATCTGGCTCCGTGGTGGAATGTCAGGCTGAGGGAGTGGGTCAGAGGTCTCTGGGGCCCTGCTCTCCAAGAGGGAACTCTGTCTCCACCAGCTCAGGCTGGCCTGGCCATGGGGTCTGGGAAGGGCCCCCTTCATGTCCTGGAGTAGATGATAGGTCTTTGCCCAGGCCCCTCATTCTGGGCATAAGACGAGGGGACGCCCCCATCTGGATCCCTCTGTTTCAAGCCAGGTCAGCAGGCTGGTGGCCTGGCAGACCACCTCAGATCAACCACGAAAAAATACATGGGGAGTCAAAGAGGGGGCCTTTTTCGTGGCCACCATCCCCCAGCGAGGTGGAGAGAGGAGGGGACAAGAGGCCCCTGAAGGTAGTCCCAAGGTGACAGCCCCCACCCTGAAGGATGCAAGGCCTAGAGGGACATTCCCTCGCCCCAGGCCTCAGCACCTGGCCACCTACCCTCCAAGTGTGCCCTGAGCCCGTGACCACCGCCCTCCCCTTCCCCCGCACCACAGGACATCCCTCCCGGAAGCACCCACTTCCCCTCTGAATGTCTCCTCTCAGGCATTCGGCTCAGGACACCCCGTCCTCCCTGAGCTCCAGGTTCTGGCAAGTGGAGGCTGAGGAACCTCAGGCATGGAGGAAGGCCTGTGTGGCCCCAGCGCTCCTGCAGGGGGGCGGGGCCGGCTGGGTCTGCGCAACGGGCGTGGGCAGGCAGAGCTCCGTCAGTGTGCGTCTTGGGGCCGTGTCAGTGTGGTGTGTGTGTCAGTGTGTGGTGTGAAGTCTGTGGGTTGTATGTGTCTGCTGCACACTATGTCAGTGTTTTGTGTGGATCTGTGTGGTGTCTCTGGGCCATGTCAGTGTGCGGCGTGTGGTGTGTGTGTGTGTGTGTGCATAAGGAAGAACGCAGGCTTGACCCTCTGGGCTGGGAGTCTTGTGCCAACACCAGGACTCCGCAGGGAGCGCCAGGAGCCCCAGGGGTGCTTGTTAGGAGGAGGAAGAGCTTAGGTTCCCCCCATGTGGCCTCTGAGTCCCCATCCTCACGTCTTCTGTCCACATGTCCAAAACCCCAGGGGCCTGGCGAGCCACACGTGTCCCCTCTGCAGGCCAGGCAGAGTCCTGGGTGCTGAGCAGGGGGAAAAGCATGGCTCACACCCATGCCCCGGCCTGTGACCCTCCACCCTCATGGCTCAGTCGGCTCTTTCAGCAGGATTTCCTACTTTGGGGCTTGCAACTCCCAGCCTCCGTTCAAGTTCAGCCCCATCTCCCAGGGAATCTGTCACTTCTTCCTCCAAAGCTTCATTTCCTGGGCCTGGGTGGGGTCACAGGCAGCCAACTTAGCCCAAGGCAGACATGGAGACCTCGCTCAGCACAGGGGACCTCTACTGTTGTTTTTCCCAACCTAAGTCCTGTACCCCAGGCTGTTCCCACCTGCCTGGCCCAGGTCCCAGTACAGAAATGAGGTCCCCAGACAGCCCAGAAAACTGCCTAGAGTGGGAGAAGGTTGGCAATAGGATGGCCAAGGGCCTCAGAAGGCTGTTCTGGGACCTTCTGGATGCCCTGACCTCACCCACTGACCTCAGGGCTTGCTGCCCACACACCTACCCAGCCTGGGCCGACACTACCGGTCTTCTGCCTCAGGCCTAGTCATCCCTCCTGGCTCCTGAGCATGGCCCAGGGTTCAGAAGTACCCCCCAAAGCTCCCCCTCCCCGGGATATCTTCTGGAAGTCTACGGGGCCATTGATAGAGTCAGGAGACAAGTGAGGACTCCTCGACCCTGGGGTCAGGCACACCTGAATCCATGTCCTGGCTACTGCCCTTACGCACTTCTCCAAGCCTCGGGTTCCTGTCTGCACTGTGTTCCCACACCTCCAAGTGGTCCTCAGCTGCCTTCCCATCTTAGTGGGCAGCCCCCTGTCCATCCTGCTCTGTTCTTCTCCCCTTACCAACCTTCTTCCTCACCTTGGTGGTTGTGTGGGTGTGGAGGTGGGTCTCCTCCCTGGAGCTCCTGGGCCATTTCCTCTACCCCTCCTGCAGACGCAGAGGACTGCTGGGCCCCATGACTCTCAGAACACCTGTGTGGGGAGGGGTCTCCTCTTAGAAGCAGGAGATCTTACAAGCAGGAAGACATGCCAGGTGCCAAGAAAGGCCCCTAGGTAAGGATGACATGGTGCGTGACTGGCAGGTCCTATTATCCTAGTTAGACCCTCTGGGACCAGAGTCTCAGGACACGGGTGTCAGCCTAGGTGTCCAGGACTCCCCACACTGCATTCCAGGGTGGTTTGGAAGATTTCAGTGGGACGCTGAACTGTAGCAGGCTGGAAAGAGAGGCCAGGGACCTTCTGGCTGAGCTGGAGGGGATGGGGCTAGGGAGCACTGTGGGGGCCTCCTGAGAAGTCTCTTCCTCTTTCTCAGGTCAGGGCGGCTGAGACCATGATTGGTCAGGCAGATTGGCTGTAAGGAGGGAATCCATGGGGTAAGAGGACAGGGTCCCTCCCATCTCCCAGAGGCTTATGGGCTTCTGCCCTGGCTGTGGGGCCAGCAGGGGCTACAAGCCGTCCCTGGTTACCCGCTCCCTAGCCTGGGAGTTCGTCTCAGCCAGGACCGTGCTAAGGTGGGGGGCAGGGTTCTGAGCCTCAGGACCCCGGCCCAGTGCAGAGCAGTTTGTGCAGAGTAAGGAGGAACACCGTTGTCAGCCTCAGGTAGGCGATAGGACTCCCGACAGGTGACAGTCCCTTCCCTGAACTCCCAAGGCCCCCAGGGCCCCAGAAAGGCCCCAGAAGAGACCCCAAATCCTTCAGGTACAGCCACTGGCTGTTCGGCATCCCCAGCCTCAGGGCCCAGCCTGTCCCCCTGCTGGGAGTCCTGCCCAGGGGGCCTAGGGGCAGCTGCTGACTCGGGTCCTGAGTGTGGAGTGAGGAAAAGAGGCTGGGCCGTGGAAGCTGATAGTCACACTCCCTTCCTCTCACAGCCTGTGCTGCCGCGGGGGTCACCTCGCTTCAGCCACCCCAGAGACCAGGGCAAGGATTGGTGGAAAGACAGATAGGTTCAGGGGTCACAGTGTGTGGCCAGGTCAGGGGTCAAAGATTTGCTGACAGCAGGCTCCGAGGTATTGATCCTGTGGGGGAGGTGACAGAGCTCTACCAAGGCTGTGACCATGGGCCGGCGTCAGCAAGCTGGGTGCAGCCGAGACCACCCCAGAGCAGGCTCCTTGGGGTGAGGGCCCGGGGGCTACAGAGCACCACCCTCATGGCTCCAGGTCCCTGGACAGGCAGGGGCCCACGGGTCACACCACTGGTGACGTCAGTTATCACTCTTGGGTTGATGGCCCAGCAGGCCTGGGCCTGTGTGGCCAGGAGACAAAAGGGACCAGGAGGTCTTCTACCCAGTCCCCAAAGCCCTCAGAGGTTTCAGGTGACTGTCACTACGTGCAACCTCCCCTTGGACAGGACAGCAGGCTGAGAGGGCTGGCCTGACTTCCTAAGGGAGGGGGTTAGAGCTGCAGGGACCTTAAAGCCTCCTCCCTCTTCCCTGCCCCTGGGAATGGGGCTGAACAGTGACCATAGGTCTCCCCACCCAGGCAGGCAGCCCTCCCCCACCCCCAACCCACCTCGGGCCCCAACCCTGGCTCACTTCCTCGGGAGGCAGGCCCAGTCCCACTCTTTTTCACCACAGAGAGATGTCCCAGAGGTGACCGGACGCTCCAGCTGCCCCTTACTCCTCCCACACACATCCAGCCACCGGCGGGCTGGGACAAGCCTGACCTGGAGGGGAGGAGCTACCTTGACTTACAGGGAGAAAGGCCACCTCCCGCAATGGAACTCACCCCAAAGGTGTGGTCCTCTGTCCCCGCCTGGGGAAGGGACAGTGGGGAGTAGATGGCTGGGCACAGTGTGTGTGTGTGTGTGTGTGTGTGTGTGTGTGTGTGTTTATATATACCGGGTATATGTATGAACATGTGGTTGTGTGCACATGTGAACTGTGTGATTCTGTGCACACATGTGCACATTCTGTATGTGTGTGTGTGTATGTGTGTGCAAGCACACGCATGCGCTTGGCCCAAGCCCGAGGTTGGGCTGGCCCCCTTCCAGGCGCTGACTGGAGAGACACTCCAGCTGTCCCTTGGAATGGCTGGATCTGGGCTTCGCCAGAAACCCTTGCCCGTCCCTGTGGTCCCAGCCTTGGCAGTTGTCCTAGAGCTTAGCGCTCCTGATCAGCCCTGGCCAAGCCGGCTGCACGGCCAGAGGGCAGCTCTGTCCACTGGGAAGGCATGCTGTGGCCCCTGGCGCAGAGCGGGCCTGGGCTAGAGGTCACTGGCACCGAGGCAGAGGCACGTGGCCCCCCCGGAGGTCTGGAGCTGTCCTTGATGCCACCACGCCTGGCTGGAACCCACCTCCCATGCGGTGAACTTTCCTGGGAACATCAAGTGGTGCAGATCAGCTTTACAAGCCATTGTCAGGAAACAGGGCACCCTTCCGTGCAGTGCTGTCCTCCGCCCTTGCAATGAGCAGGAGATTGAGGTCTATGGTTCTCAAACCATGCTCCCCGGGACCCCTGGGGGTCCCTTCAGGTCCCTCCAAGGACTCCCAGAAGATGATGCTGCCTCATCTTCCTCCTTGAAAGAGCACTGTTTTTAAAATGTTGGGCTTTTGAAGATATTTCCCCCAAAATATTTTTAAATTCCCAGGCCAGGTTTTGCCTTTTCGGCTCTAGGCGTCCATTTATGAAGGTGCGGGAGTCACATCTTCTTTTAAACAATTCATTGAGCTTTACCCCATCACCTCCTACTAGGTGTTCAATATTACCTTGAGATGGGGGGGGGCAGTTCTGATTGAAATACCTCTTGGACACCAGAAGAGGCAATAAGGAGAGGCAGGGTTCACCTCAGAGCTGAGTAGCCTTGGGGTGCCTGGCAGAGGGTGGGGGTGCCGGCTGACTTCACATCCTCCAATAAGAGGACACGTATACGAGGGGCTCCCAGGGCAGCTGCTGCCTCACCACTCAGGCCTTGACCTGGAGAGACCCCAATATCAGGGCTTTCCCTTGAAAGCCCACCCCCAGAGAAATCAGGACAGTTATGGCCTGTCTCTCTCTACCACGTGGTTCTCCCTCCACACCCCCTGTGGCTCTATGTAGTGTGTCGGGCGCTTCTCGATGCCCATGTTCCACACCTTGCGGGGGTGCCGGAAGCCATCAAATCGATGTGAGGTTCACAGGAACATAAAGCTGGGACAGATCCGCTGTGGCCAGTGGCTGGGCCACCCTGGTCCCTGTGTGATCTATCATTTCCGGCTGAGATTGGTCCTAGGAAGCTCCTCAGGGGATGGGCAGGCCACCTTGCTCTCTTCTATAATTCCCTCCAGAGTTGGTGGCAGGACCCACAGCAGACCTGGCAGAGCGTGACAAAGCCTGGGGACAGTGGGGCTCTGCTCGAGGTGGGTGGATGTCCTATGATGGCCAGACAGGGTCTGAAGGGAGGGGGATGGGTTTGTGCCCACTCATGTCCATGAGTCCTTTCATTCATTCATTCCTCGAGGGTTTGTCACTATGTGCCCGGTGGTGTGGCTCTAGGGAACAAAACTCTTCATTTCGCTTCTGGTGTCCCAGAGGTAGCCGAGAGGCAGCAAGCAAACTAAATGAGCCCAATACACAGACTTGCAGATGGTTGTCAGGGAAAGAAGCAGGACATCAAGCTAGGGGATGTTATTTACAAAGGAAGGGACAGAGGATACTTCCCAAGAAGGGGGCTATTTGAGCAGCTCTGAGGGAGATAAGCAAATGAGCCCTAAGGATATCTGGGAGGAACATTCTAGGCAGAGGCAACCACAAGTACAGGGACCCCAAGGCAGGAGTGTGCCGGCTTAAGGAACTGTGTGTGGAGCCAAGCAGGTGGCGAGGAGAAGAGCATACAGGGTGAGCAAGGTTAGGGGGCTGCATATAAGGTCATTGCCATATAAAGTCTTTGGATTTACTCTGAAGGGTACAGAGATACTGCAGGGTGGTGAGTAGTGGAAAGACTCAAGACAGGACCTCTGAGCTCTTCCCTTGGTCCTACCTGCCCCATCCCTTTGCTCCCACCCAGAAATATCCAGGAGCCCAGGAATGGAGACAGGAATGGAGCACCCCTGCCCTGATCTGCTCTAGGGAGACCTCAATCCATGGGGAAAGGTTGTCTTGGTGTTTTAGCTGCTCCTCAATCTGCCAAGGTATGAGGGGCTGGGTCCTATTAGATCCCCCTTGGGCTGTGGCCCCTGTTATTTACCAGCCGTGAGCAGGTCCAGATGGAACAAGCCCTTTAGCCACATCCCAGTAGGCAGGCTCCACCAGTTGCAGAAGGGGGCCCCTGGAAATCTCTCCCCCTGAGTGTCCTTGGGGAGAAAGCAATGTGGCCTGGTGCCCTTTCTGGTCTGTTTCCTCCCACCCTCCCACTTCTGTCCCTGCACCCTATCCTCACAGGCCACCGTATTTCACTAATAACAGGTTTGGATTCTTCCTGCCTCAGGGCCTTTGCACATACCATTTCAGCTGCCCTGAATGTTCTTCCATCTGGTGTTCACATGCATGACATGTGAACATGGGCCTCCTCTTTACCTTCTCATAACCACCCCTCAAAGTAGCCATCCCCACAGCCCTCCCTGTTACTTCATCATTTATGTCCTACGTGACAGTGTCTCCATCACAAACTCTCTGGTTGGTTTATTTGGTGACTTTATCATTCTGTAGCTCCCAAGCTCCATGGGGTGGAGTCCAGTTGTCTTGTCTGTGACTAGATCCCCAGGGCCCAGCACACAGTAGGTCCATGCTGAGCATGACCTGAATGCCCAGGTGAACGAGTGCACGGGTGAATGAGTGAACACATTGGCAAATGCATGGCAGGAGAGGGCTCAGGAAGGCTAAAGAAAGCTGAGTGGGGGTTGGGGAATCTAATTGCTATGCCAGCAGGAAGCAAGCCCTCTGCAGCAGGGCCAGGTGTGGGCAGGGTAGCCAGGAGCTGCTTCCCACCCCGCTCAGCTCTGCCCTCAGCCTGGGTCTGTGTGGGCAGGAGTCAGAGACAGGGCAGCCTCCATGGAAAATGTCTTTTCCTGGATGGGGCTTTGCCAGCCCCCAAGCTCACTGCTGCTAGTGGATGATCAGACTGACCAGGGAGCGCCCCCACCCTTTGGAGTGGACATACCTGAGAGGACAAGGGGGTCCGCCACTTGGAGCCCTTCTTCTGTCCCGTGAGCTCCTGGTGACACCTAGTGGCCAGTATTCCTGGTGCACTCTTTCCTTGATCCCCAGACTCCTTCCCTGGATCTGTCCCCTCACAAGCAAGGACACTCCTGCCCTGGGTCTCCACCTACTCATATTCTCACGGTCCCTATCTCCCATGCGGGCTCTCCATGGCTCCCACCCACACATTCACTCTCACACCCTCTCTCAAGTCTCATCCCTCCCACGCTCGCTGACAAAGCCACATGGGGCCCACAGGAGGGTCCCTGAGTACCTCTAGGTAGAGGGTCTTTTTCCCGTGTTTGCAAGGACCAGCTCCTGTCCTGCAGCCCCACCGCATCCCCAGGTACACCATGACCAGCTAGACCACCCTCAGGAGGGAGGCCCGGAAGACACCCAGGACTCTCTGCCCACTTCCTCCTGCTGGGCCTCACAGACAATAAAAACAAACCTGGGGCAGAGGCACAAGACCAAGGTCAAGAACCAGCAAGATCCCAGGAGACTGGCACCCTGACCAGAAAGGAGTACCAGCCCACAGGCAAAGCTCACACGAATGAGGGAGAGGACCCTGAGGACAGCAGGCAGGGGGAAGGGGTCTGGGAGCCAGGCCCGGCCCGGGAAGGGGCATGTCCGCATCAGCCAAGAACAACTTCAGCCAAAGCCAGGGATGGGCTGCCTGCGTCATCCAGAGAAGCCTGAGGAACTGGGGGAAAGGCATGGTAGGCGGGCTGCCTGGAGCCAACCGAGGCAGGGGGCACACAGAGGGGGGCCTGGAGCCTGGGACCCCAGACTTCACAGGCCTGAAAAGACCCATTGCAGGTATGCCTCCAGCTTTCTCTAGTAGCCACCAGGAAAGGAAGATCAAGGTCACTTTCCCCATTTCCTATTGGGGGCTCTGAGGCTTGGTAAATGCCTGCAGAGACAAGTCTCACTTCCCAAGCGGCTAGCCTCAGGGTCTCCACCTCCTAGGTCCTCCCAGGACCCAGGCGTCCCTTGCCACCATGCACCCAGCCCTGCCAGCTTGGAGATGGCCTTGGCCACCAAAGCACCCATCCCTGACCCTATTCCCCCAGCCAGCCTCTGCTCCCTGCACCACACTAAGGAGCTGGTCCAGCAACCAGGTGCCCACAGGACAGGATGGAGTCTCTGCCTGGGGCTGAGGAGTGGCGTGAACCCGGTCCGGGATGCGTAGGCTGGTGGGCGGATGACGAAGGAGGTGAAAGTCAGCCCAGGGGCCTCAAGTCACTGCCTGTGCCCAGTGCTCTGTGTCCCAGGGACATTTTAGTTGCTGGGAGTTCAGGCTCCACAGAGGGTAGGTGCCAGGGGCTGGACTGGAGGCCAGCTTCCTAAGGGGTCCTCTGGGTAAGAATCGGGGTGCCCCTCTGCCTCCCTAGTGCTTTCCTTCAGCCCCAGCTCCACTTGAATTGGAGCCGGTCTTCCCCATTGGGCAGTTCCGGAGAAATTCCAATGTCCTTCTAAAGCCACTTCCCCCAGCTCCATAGAAGAAGGGGCCGAAGCTCTGGGCAGGGAGAGGAGATTTCAGGTCCCCCCACCCCGGGCTGCTCCCCTCCAGTGCTATGACCCATTGCTCTCCCAGACCTGCCCCTTAGCTTGAACCCCCTTCCGATTAGATGGGGGGGGCACACAGGAGTCCTCAGTGAATGAAAATAGAGTTGAACTGAACCACAACCTCATTCACACCACCTTCTTGGAGGCAACCTCTGATGATGATGGGGGGGTGGGGCAGGGTATGGGGCGAGGGACCCAGGAGAAAGTGGTTTGGGTGGATGCCACCATGAGGACTGGGACACCTGGAAGGAAAACCTGCCCAGCTCATTGCAGCTCAGGGAGGGTTCCCTGGAGAAGGACACCTCCTTCCGGAAGAGAAATTTCCTCCAGATTCTGATGGAGTTGCAGGGTAACCCAAGGCAAAATGGAAGGGGAGAAAGGACTTAGGAACAGCTGGAGGGGCGAGGCGGGCAAGGCTGGAGCATGAGGACCATGGGGGCTGTGGTGGACATGGCCAGGTGTCCCTGCAGGGGTCGGTGAGGAGACAATGACAGGGCCTGAGAGAGAAATCAGGAGAGCGGGTCTTACAGACCGTGCAGGGAAGGAGCTTCTGGCATGGCTGTCCCCAGCCCTGGGTTCGAGAACGGGGGAGGTAAGAAGCCTGCCACCATGGCCTGCTGCTCCCACTGGCATTTCAGAAATGGCGGTTAATGTTGCCATGGAAACGGAGGGTGGGGCTTTAGGCATTTGCTGGCAGGAGGCCTGGGATGTGAGCGGCATCCTGCCCAGCGAGGGTGATTTTGCCACTTGGGGGTCCTTCAGCAATGTCTGGAGATGGCCAGGGAGCCACCAGCATCTGTTAGGAGCCATCAGAGTCTGGAAGGGTCCTCCGTTTCCCAACGCAGAATTTCCTAGGGATGCAACACACATGAACATCTACTGGAGATGGAACTTCGTTTCATTTGGAAATTTACCAAGAGTTGTTCACCGTTTGGAAAAATCAGGTCCCTAAGACGACACAGTGACCCTGGCAGGTGTGCGAGCTTGTCTTTGCAGTGGCTATGGCCTGGCAGCTTCTGCGTGCTCAGCATCTGGGACCTCTGCAGGTCAGACCCAAGCGGTCTTCAAAATCAAATACATGTGATGAAGTTAAACGTTACTTTCTTTTATTTCTCCCTCATTTGCAAGTTAGCACATTATATTGATTTTTTTTAAATTATGAAGGTAAGTTATACTAGCTACAAATTTTATTTTGGCAAGAAGACATTCGAAGATTCTTTATAGAAGGGGCAATGAGTCTGATCAGATGGACCGGATCTAGGTGCTCACGGGAGGTGGGGGATAGGGAGATGAGGAGGAGGAACTCCCCAGGATTCTTGCCTGAGCAATGGAGTGAGGATGCCTTCTGGATAAGGGTAAGAAGGGAGGCCCAAGTGTGAAGCAAAACCCATGCTTTGAAGTTCCCCAGGAGACCCTCAGCCTCACCCCGTCTCCCCCAGGCAATGCCCCATTCCTATCCCCTGGCCTGGCCCAGCCTTGGCAAGGCTCCCTGGGGCCTCAACCCAGAGTAGGCCGGAGCCCCTTGAGACCCTGAGGACCTTTGCTTCACAATCCTCTCTCCCTGTGAGATGAATCCCAAGAAAACACACCATCTCCATTCGGGAAGGGCTTCCAACAGATTGAAGGGCCCTTGATGATGGTCCTAGGGTGACCGATGACTTGTGTCAGGACAGCGGCAGAGGGAGAGAATCAGATTCTTCTTTAGTAGAGATCTCAGCCCAGCCCGCCCAGAGTGACTGGTGCTTGTGTCCAGGGAGGTGGTCCCAGGAGGGTGGCCAGGGGCCGAGGGTAAGACAACCCTTCTGACATTGAGACTGCGCCCCCTCAGGCCCTTCTGGGGGGGACCCAGGACCCTGCAGGCCCTATCCAGACAGAATCCCTGGAGAAGTGGGACTCCATTTCTCCAGAGTGGCTCAAGCCCACAACCCAAGACAGCCAGCCCCCTTGCTGTCCCCGCAGCCCTGGCATCAGTCAGCACTGGCGGGCACCCCCACAGGGGAGGGGCCTACGTGTGGGTGGGAGGTGGGGGCAGCCAAAGGGCCGTCCGGTCCAGGGTGTTGTGCTCAGACTTTCTATGTGGTTCTCCAGTGACATTCCACTTGTGGTCCCCAAGCCAACTGCAGGACTAAGAACAGTCCACGCCCATGGAATGACGTCCTGCGGCATCCCAGGACCCGATGTGTTCTCAAATCCAAACATGATCTGGCAACGTGCAGTCTCGTTTTTACGTTTAAAGTGTTAGTCTGTTCGAACTCCACACTAGAGGGCCTCAATTTTTTGCAACTGCTTTTAACCTTTCTTGGTGTTTTGAGACACCAGAGCTCCTCGGAGGGGCCTGCCAGGGCACCCGCTCCCCTCCAGTGGCACCCACTCCACCGCCCATGCCTTTCCCAGGCTTGCAGCCTCTCTGCCTATTGGGCAGATGGGGAGGCTGAGCCCTTGGGGCCCACAGAGCCCCTGCCCACTAGGGCATGGTTGGCCTGTCAGGGTGGCTCCATGGAGCTGTGAGAAAGGCCGGGACCCATCAGATAAGGCCCTCTGGGCCCTCCCCACGCCTCCCCACGGAGGCAGGCTTCTCTCTTGCCTTCTAGTCCCTCCCCAGCCCCACCCCCGGCAGGTGTGCGGCACGGAATGAATTTCACTACGAGATGTCTCTGGTTTCACTATGAGTTTCCTGACCCAGGCCAGCACGCACAGCCCCCGGGGGGTGGGGGGTGGCTCCCCTGCATCTCTCGGGCCTGGAGGCAAGCAGTAGGAGGGAGCCCGGGCCGCCCTTGGGAAGGACCTCCCTGTCTCCCAGATGACTCCAGTGGTCCCAGAAGAAGCTGGGTCCTGGTCCCAGGAAGCTTGTCCCACCCTGCCCAATCCCCCAGGACAGGGTGCAGCGAAGGCCTGGGTTGATCATCTGACAGCAGAGAAAGACAGGCCACCACCCCGGGGTTAGTCCCAGGGAGAGAGAGGCTGCCCTCTGGTGGCACTCTTTTGGAATGGCGGGTGTCCTTGCATGAAGGCCTGGGCAAGGGTGGCGCCCAGCCTCCTGTCTGGCCAGCGGGAGGACCAGAAGGGAGAGGAGAGTGCAGTTCCACTGCAAAGGCCCAAAGCCCCACTTTTTCATGTTTCCATCTGGTCCCTGTTCCCACAGCCACACCATCACAAAGAGGAGCTTCCCAGGTCCATGTTTGTAGGGACCTTAGGGGAGGACATGGATGACACAGGAAGCCACAACAGTCCCAGACTCCCTCAAAAGTCACCCGTCCCCTTCATTCCCCTCTTCTGACCAATGGGCCCAGGAACCCCGGGGTCTGGACAAGTTGTCTCCCACCCCCACCCACAGGACAGCTGTGGGCCCTGAAGGTCACCCCCACTCCCTTAACCTCACAGACGCTAAATGACTCATTTGGTTTAGAAGTCAGTGGCAGAGCCGGACCAGGTCAGACACCTGGGAGTCATCATGGAAGACCTATTGTGTGCTGGGAGTAAGGCCAGGCCTCTGCCTTCAAGGAGGATCTGGCCCAGTGAGGGAGAGAAGCAGCATGCGGAAGTGCCCACATGAGCACAGAACAGGCTCACCATCCAGGCTGGCGATCAGAGTGGGCTTCCTGAAGAAGGTGACAACCGGGCTGACTCACAAGAGATAGATGAGCATACAGATGGGACGAGGTGCATGCTAGGGAGACAGCATGGACTGGGCCAGCGGGGACCAACACCTGAATGGGCCCAGCTGAGGATGAGGGAGGGGCACTCAGTTTGCCTTCTGGAGAAATCCTGGGCTAGCAAAGAAGGTGCTGTCAGCCCCAGGGAAAGGGTGGGTGGTGGAGAGTGTCAGATGCCTGGCATCCGTGGTATGGAGTGGGGAAAGCCCAAGGTGGGGGTAGCCTGAGCTCAGGGAGCAGGTGAGGACCCTATGGGGCAACAGAGCCTTCCTTTGTTCATTCTAGAAGCCTTGAGTGTGCAAGATGCCCCTTAGTCCTGGGCGACGGTCCTGGCCATAGACCTCCCACATACACACATCATAGCCACAATGTCACCAGCATCAAATATGAAGATTTTTATTCTAAGTTCAGTCTCATAGAACATTTTAAAGCGTGATGACTAATTGAACGAAGGTGAGCTGTGGGAGAGGAACAGGTGTAATACAAGCTAGAAGACTAGAAGACCCAGCTAGAAGACTCCGGGCTTAGAGCAACGAGTGAGTGAGTGTATGTGTGTGTGTGTGTGTGTGTGTGTGTGTAGGGGGAGAGGCTCAGCCTCTGCCCTGGGAAACCAGAAAAAGCGATGGTACTTTCATAAAGCTGGGTGTCCCAATTCACCAAGAAAACCGATCAGTTAGGCCACATTCCCCATAACTGTGCTCCCCTCACTCTCTGCCCCCTAGTGACATTTGGAGAGGGAATTAGAAAGGCCTAGAAATCCCAGGATGGAAAAATAAGGTGGGGGGAAAGGGTGACGAGGCAGCCCCCATCCCAGGTATGTGCTCATGGCCAGCAGCCTTGGGCACTGCCCCAGCTCCTAGCCTCCTCTCCCTCAGTTGACAGTGGCCTTCAGGACTGGCCTGGGGTGTGAAGGAGGGCGGGACCATGGCAGAGTTTCACTTATAACTTCCAAATATGTAGCTCTGAAGGGCCGCCTGGGTGGCTCAGTTAGTTGAGCATCCAACCCTTGGTTTCACCTTAGGTTGTGATCTCATGGCTCACGGGACTGAGCCCTGCATTGCCCTTGAGTTTCTTCCTCTCCCTCTCCCTCTGCTCCTCCCATTCATGCTTTCTCCCTCTCTCTCTTTCTAAAATAAATAAATCTTAGTATACATATCATCTGTACTCCTGCCCTGGGCCTGCCTTTGTTAGGGCTGGACATGAGTAGGGTCTGTCCAGGGAAGGGGTAGAGGGAGGACAGAGAAGGCAAGAAGGGACAGAGACAATGTCTGGGACTGGGAACCCCATGAGACAGAAGCAGAGAGAGGTCCCCAAGAAGCATCATCGAAGAGATGCTTGAGACTGGGACAGGGAGTGGTTTGGGATCAGGACCAGGGTAGCAATGAGGGAGAAGCTGAGGTTGCCTGAGAGGATACCGAGCTGAAATGTGAAAGCGGAGAGGGGTTGAGGCTGGGATAGGTATGGGAGCCCTGAGAGGGCTTCAGTGCCCATGAGGAGCCGGCGGAGAATGAACAGGCTCAGAGACACCCCACCCCTGCCACACACACACCCAGCAGACCCTATACCACCCAGGGACCCTGCCTAGGACACGTTGAATGTCCTATTCTTGTTAAAATGAATGGAACCTACCTACAAAAATATTGCACAAATCCTTAATGTTCTACTTGACGAGTTTTCACCAGCATATAGAAAAAGACGTAGACTAGAACCAGGACCCCAGAAGCCCCTTCATGCCCCTCCCCTAGTCCTTACCTCCAAGGGTGACCTCTACCTTAACTTTTTGCCTGTTTTAGGACTTCATGTAAATGGCACCACCCCACAATATAATATCACATTCAGCTTCTTTTACTCAATATTATTTGTAAGAGATTTATGGATATTGTGACCTGATAGCAATTTATCTACCCATTTGTTCAGTGCCCATTTTCTGTGTTCATCCCTTCCAGAATTCGAATGTACTCTGACATATTTATCCATCCTATGGTTCTACAGTTTTCCAGTCTGGGGCTGCTCAGGTCATGATCCCAGGGTCCTGAGATTGAGCCCCACATCGGGCTCCCTGCTCCGTGGGAAGCCTGCTTCTCCCACTCCCCCTGCTTATGTTCCCTTTCTCACTGTCTCTCTGTCAAATAAATAAAAATCTTTTTTTTAAAAAAGTGAAACTATTCTCTCTCCTATATCTTCTTCCAGCTGCTTTGTTGTTTTTACCTCTCACATGCACACTCACTCGCATAACAGGGACTTGGTGTTAGGATGTAGTATAATGTAGAGATGAAGGTTGTGTGTATGTGTGTTTTCCCAGGATGGATACTTAATTGATCTGGCACCATTTATTTAGAAGTCTGTACTTTCTCAACTGTTCTGCGATGTCAGCTTGCGGTGGTACAGCAGGGGCCCAGAGACGGATGGGTTTGTTTCAACAGTGCCTGCTTTGTTTTCCACTAGTTGATTTGTTTATCCTCGTACCGTTACCGCACAGGTATTAGCTGTAGTAAGTCCTCAAACTTTGTTCTTCTTCATATGCATTTTAGAATCAGCCTGTCAAATTTCACCACCCCTCCCCCACCCCCAAATCCAAGCAAATACCCCTTGGGACTAATGTGAGTGTTTTGAGTCTCTAGATCAATTCTATAGTTCAACTTAAAGAAAAGCAGCATCTTAAATTCTAATCCATGAATAGAGTATACTCCTCAATTAATTTATATGTTTTACAATTTCTCTTGGTGATGTTTTATTGTTTTCTGTATAGAAATTGTATACACAACTCACTGTATTTGTTTTTAGGTATTTGATTTTTATGCTGTTACGAATTTTATTTTCTAAATGTTGTTTGTACATAGAAATACACTTAGTGGGGTGCCTGGATGGCTCAGTTGGTTGAGCATCTGACTCTTGGTTTTGCCTCAGGTCATGATCTCATGGGTCATGGGGATGAGCCCCACATCCAGCTCTGTGTTGGGCTCCATACTCGGCATGGAGTCTCTCTCTCTCTCCCTCAGCTGCTTCTCCTCCTCTTGTGCTCACCCTCTCTCTCTCATGCTGTCTCTCTCTCTCTCAACAAGTAAATAAAACCTTCCTTCAAAAAGAAATGTGTTTATATACATTGAACTAGTATCCAGTGACTTTGCTAAATTAACTAATTAACCCCAAATTTACTTCTTTTAATTTTTTTTACCCAATAATGTATATATAAGAGATAGTTTTACGTCTTTTTTAAAAAGATCTATATATTTATTTTTGAGAGAGAGAGAGAGAGAGAAAGGAGGGGCTGATGGAGAGAGAAAGAGAATCTCAAGCAGACTCCCTGCTGAATGTGGAACCCAACGCAAGGCTCAGTCTCAGAACCCTGAGATCATGACCTGAGCTGAAATCAAAAGTTGGACATTTGGATGCCTGGGTGACTCAGTGGGTTAAAGCCTCTGCCTTCAGCTCAGGTCATGATCTCAGGGTCCTGGAATCGAGGCCTGCATCAGCAGGGAGCCTGCTTCCTCCTGTCTCTCTGCCTGCCTTTCTGCCTACTTGTGATCTCTCTCTCTGTCAAATAAATAAATAAAATCTTTTTTAAAAAAGTTGGACACTTCACCAACTGTGCCACGAGACAGTTTTATGTCTTCCTTTCCTATGGTCATATCTTTCTATATCTTTGCAGATTAGCTTCTTTTACTTAATAACACGCATTTGTGTTTCCTCTACATTGTCATAGCTTAATAGCTCATTTCTTCTTAACACTGAATATCACTGTGTGGACAGACCACAGTTTATCCATTACCTACTGAAAGGCATTTTGGTTACCTCCAAGTCTGGGCACTTTTGAATATAGCTATTATAAACATCCATGCACAGGTTTCTATGTGGATATAAACTTTCAATTCCTTTGGGTAAATACCCAGGAGCAGGACTGCCAGATTGTATGTTAAGAATATGGTTTGTAAAAAATTGCCAAGGTGGCTATACCATTTTCCACTCCCACAAGCAATGAATAAGCATCCCTGCTGCTCCACATCCTCATACGCACTGAGTGTGGTCATTGTTCTAAATTTTGGCAACTAAAAGGTGAGCCATTTTATCTTCTTTTCTTGCCTTATTGCATTGGGTAGGACCTCCAGTGCAGTGAAAGAGTTAACCCTCTGGAAGCTAATGTTCTTCCTCATTTCCAGTCTCAGTGGCAAAGCATTCAACACTGCAGCATTAAATGTGATGTTACCTGTAAAGTTTGGGGGTTTTGTTTGTTTCTTGGAAGGCTTGGGGTGTGGGTAGAAACCTTTATCAGACTGAGGAAGTCTCTTCTGTTTCTAATTTGCTAAGAGTTTTTTGCTTAAATCAGAGATGACTGTTTTCTGAATCTATTGAGAAGATGTTATGGTTTTCCTTGCTTTCTTCTGTTAATGTGGAGGATTGTACTGATTGATTTTGCAATGCAAACCAATCTTGCCAACTTTTTATTCCCATTGGGATTTGCAGATTCTAGTTCAATTCCACTAAAAAGTCTTCTTGAACGGTGGGTCTGGACAATAACATGCAAATTCCATGCTGCCGGTGCCCTAGAGTCACTCCTTCTCTTCAAACACATATTCCACATTTCAAGAGTCATGCTCAAAACCCACAGGCTCCCAGCCAGTACGTTGGGTTCGCGCCAACCCCTGAACGCACTGACCCTGGCTGGACCCTCTCCCAGCAAAACTTAGCGTTGCAAAGGCAACTGGGTGGGAAGAATCAAACCAGCAGTTCGGTACCCCAGCCCCCCACCTCACTCCACCCCACCCAGCGACACCAGGACCCTCGGGAGCCGCGCCGCCGCCTCCCAGCCTCGGCGCCGGTCCACTGTGCTAGGCTCCTTTAAGAAAACCGCCTGCTGAACGCGTCTCTGGGGCCGCAGGCAGAGGGCGCCAAGAATGCCAAACTCCGACGCGAGCGCGAAGGCTCAAGCTTCGCTGGTGGCCTCCCCCGCCGCGTCCCCCAGCCCTCCACCCCGGGTCGTCCAGCTCCCTACCCCCAGATCCCCGCCCCCAGCTTCGAAAGTTCCATCACCGCAGCCAAACTCGCTGCACCGCCCCGCTCGCACCTGGATGCTCCGCCCGCAGCCTGAGGCCGGACCCCAGCCCCCGCCTTACCCTGGGGCTGCCGGGAGGCCGTCGGACCCGGGCGGGGCTCCCGCCAGCCCCGAGACCCTGGGCGGGGGGAAGAACGCGGCGCCCGGCGCGGCCTCATCCACATGCAGGGGACCGCGCGGCGAGGCGGCCGCCAGGAAAGGACAAAGGCTGTTCCGCCGCCGGTCGCTCCGTGCCAGGCTCGCCCCGCCCGCCGCCCCAGTGGCCCCCTACGCCGCCCCTCTTGTGTCCGCTCCGCGGGCTGGGGCTGCACAGGCCGGACGGCTTCCGGAAGGAGGCGCTCCCTGGGACCCTGCACGCCCGACATCCTCCGCGACCTCAGGAGCCACAACCCCCTTCTCCGTGTCTCCACGCCGGTTGAGGGGGCCCCGACTCCTTGAGCCGGGCTGGACTGGTCTCTGGCGAAGGCCCCGAGTTCGAGTCCACTGAGCCCCCACTCTCACCTGTAACCCGGCCTCAGCAGATGGAACCTGCCCGACGCAGCACAGAGTGCAGCCGGGCGGGGCGGCAGATAGGTGGGAAGAGGGTTGGGCAAAACTTATTCCAGGACTCCTTTAAGGGCTCTGGCTGAAGGTTCGAGGCCAGACTCTTGTTGATGGGTGCTTAGGGTCTCCTGACCTCTCCGAGAGCTTCCTCAACGCACCCTTCCTAGAGCGATATCTCATACCCCACCTTCATCATCCGGATGCCAAGGAGGCATCAGAAAGGGTTTGCGTCTGGGCCCCTACCAGTTGCCCTTGATTCTCCTTATGTGTCTCTGGGCCTCAACTTCCACCTGTAGAGTGGACCCAACCTCCACCTTTCTGTCCTTAGGCCCGCACTCGGGGCCCATGCCAGGATTTAAGGAGTATGGAAGCGCTGGGGCGCAGAGGGTCCCAGCACGCAGCTATTATTCTTGCCAGTTTCCTCAGTCTCCTTGAGGGCAGGGACAGTCTTGCCTTTGAGCTCTGCTCCCCCACCCCCACCCCACGACTAGATGTGACTCAGGCAGTGGGAGGGCTTCTTACTTAGTTCAAGTAGAAAGTTCTTCCTAGGTCTGCCCCAGGTCCTCTCCTTCCTCCCCAGGCAGGGGGGTGGGGGCAGTTCCCTTTAAGGAAGGTGGGGGAGGGGGCTGCCAGCGGTCCTCCTTCCGCCCCTCCCTGGCCCCGCAGCCTGGGGCCCAGGGTCCGGGCCTCGCGCCAGCGCATGCGCCCGCCTGTGGGCGCTGTCCAGGCTGCGAACGCGGCGAGCGCACCGACAGACGGACGGACCGACGGACCCTCGGCCGGTCGGACAGACTGGGCAGCGCAGGGAGCGGGGACGCGGCGGTTCAGCGACATGGCCGGCCACACACAGCAGCTGAGCGGGCACGGAAACCCTGGCCTTGCACCCTCGCCCTCCCCCAAGCCAGGCCCCGACCCCGGCGCCTCGGAGCGGGTGGCGCTCAAGAAGGAGATCGGGCTGGTGAGCGCCTGCACCATCATCATCGGTGAGAGCGGCCTAGGCGGGCGGGTTCCTGGGATGTCAGGGCCAAAGACTTGGGGTGCACTGCTGCCCGAAACAAGGGGCGCACCGCTCTGATCTGCGACTGTGGACACGTGAGGGGATGCGCAGAGCATCAGTGTGTGTCTCTCCACACACAGCAGAAGTTTGGCTTTTTGTTCCCACCTCCCTAGGACTGCCAAAATTCTGCACCTGAGGAAGGTGCCAGTCCCATCCAACGCTGGGATTCCCCTGCCACCTGTGTTTGCTGTGGGTTTCTGCAAGGCAAATTGCTCTCAGTTTTCTCATGTATGAAAGGGATGTGACTATAATCCTCCCTGGAGTGCAGGAGCCCTGTAAGTATGGGGACTGGATACGCTGACCCCTTAGGGCTCCAGTTCTGGGCTGTGGCTCTGGTCTCTGCTATGTGTAGGGTGCAGGTACCATGAAACATGGGTGATTTATTCTTCTAAAGCAGGAGACCCCCTGGGTACACTAGACAGGGAGAGCCAGCCCAGAGGAGGAAATAGGTTCAGAGTATATAATTACTGCAGAGTCTGGCGGCAGGATCCTGGGGAGAGGGCTGAGCCGTCAGTGATGGGGTAAGCCAGCGTGGGGTGGGCACACCCTGCCTGCAGAAAAAGGCACCCGTTTCCCCGGGCTGGGATCCCAACAGGCACTCACAACCTTTGGCCCCCTTTTCCCCACCTGAGAATGGATCCCTGTGTCTTGTCCCCATGTGGGGACTTCTGAGTAGGCAGAGGGCTCAGGGGACAAGGCGTTAAGTGAACAATGCTGACCCCTCAGGAACTAGGTAACCCAGACCTGTGTACACACCGAGCGCCTCAGACACCCTCCTGGGAGTGGTCTCTTCCATCCTCTGTGTCCCAGGAGACCCAAACTGGGTGAATGAATGTCCCAGGAGTCCAGACAGGGTCTAGACTGCTTTATTCTATTGCCTGCCAGGTCTTCCCCTCCCCAGCCAGTGGGATCTCCTGGTGCACCCAGGGCCCACCCATCCTAAGAACCCGGGACATAGAGAAAGTTGGAGGCTCAGATGAGCGGACTGGAGTCTTCCCCTCCTCCTCTTCTGCCGGCGCACTGGGAGCTCCTACACTGAGGCTGGGGTCCAGCTTTTGGCCATGCCCACACTCACACTGGAAGTTGCCCTAGAACATAAACCCTGTGCAGGTAGCTCTCCCGTCTCATCCACTTGCCCCTGGATTGGCGTTTTCCAGAAGCTCCTGCCTCCTTCTTGGCCTAGGGCATCCCTGCTCCACTATCTGCTGGGAGGAAGGGCTGGGTGCAGGGGTTTGGCCAGGATACTCATTAGAGTCTTGCCCTGGCCCACACCCTCTCCAGGATCTGTGCTCCCAGGAAGCAGAAGCCCACACATGATGGAAGGACCATGGGGTCAAGAGGCTGGCCATGTCTGGAGTCAGCTCCAGGGCTAGCAAGGTGCAGGGAGAAATGTAGCTCTTCTGGGCTGCCTCAGCTAAGCAGCCATCCTTGAGCTCTATTTGGGCTCTGCCTCCTCCCACATCCCATCTATTTAAGGTCAGGTGGAGGCTGCTGGCTCCCCTCTCCTAGAAGGAAAGCCCCGGTAGTGGCGGTGGGAGGTAGAGGCTAGCTCCACCGTTCCCTGTGGTCTGCAGAACAGACCCATGCATCCCAGCTCAGCCCTTGCTGCTCCCCCCAAATCTTCAGCCCATTCCTGTGTTCCAGGTCCACTGCTCTCTTGACCTCCAAACCTTGAAGTCTGAGCAGGGATAAGAGGTGGCTTGGCCGAGGTGGCAAACTCAGGAAGGGAATCCAGAAGACCTGACTTCCACATGGGACATTCAGTGGTGGTCCGATGACCCTGCTTAGGGAGCTTTGAAAGATTCCAGCTGGCAGGAGATGGACAAGGGGAGAATGGATATGGATCAGAGAGGACAGGAGATGAGGGAGGAAGCCTCTGTGGGCTGAGTCAGGGTCTGCACTCCCCTTCCCACCTGATGCCCTGGAGGCCCCACCCCATCCCCTTGCCCTATTACCAGCCCCCACGCTTGCTATCTCCAAAACTTCAAATAGCCCCTCCCAGAAGATCCTATAATTTTCTTTCCTTTTACCCTCTGCCCTGTCCTAGGCTGAGGAGTTGGGCTTTCCATAATGGAACAATTTGGAAGGGCTTTGGGCTGGAAGAAGTCTCCACCTGAAGTGTTTGGGATAGCACCTGCTGGCCCTAGCCAGCACACGTGGAGGGGAACAGGCCAGCCTGAGGGGAAGGGAGCCAGCTGCGCGAGGCTTTGTAAGACACTGCAGCATCTACTACTTCTTCTGAAAAACACCCCTTACTACGTTATGAAATCATGACCTCCTTTTATCTCATTTGATTCTCATGCCCACCTTGCAAGGTGAGTGTTCATATCCATTCTACAGACATAGAAACTGAGATTGGAAGTTAAGTGACACTTCTGCAAGCAATAGACTTGGGCTTTGGAACCAGATTTGGACCCAATCTTCCAATTCAGTGCCCTTTCTCATACTGTTCTGGGGCTGGGCAAAACTGGGGATAGATTCGAAGCCCTTGGTGGGGGAAGGTTGGTATTGACAGAGCTCCGCACTCTTCCATGGATGGATGAACAAGCAACGGGGCCAAGGAATCTCCCCTGATTCCCCACCCCCATCTAGGGCTGTATGTACAGAATGTCTTGTGTTGACTCAGGGCCCCCAGCCAGCTCCTTCTCCCAGCCCACACCCAGGGAATGGGAGAGCCTAGCTCCAGCAGAGTGGTAATCACCCTGAATCTGCTGACCAGGCTGTCCCATCCTCCACTCTCTCCTTTCGACTCGGGAATCCTGCCGATGCTAGTCTTCGTGTGTCAGGCTCAAGCATGTTCAGGGACCCAGAGGTCTGCTTCGTGAACCCCATTTTCTTAGGAGCCAGTCCCTGCTCCTCCAAGGATGGGCAGACCCCTCTCTGTTGGCTTCAGGACTGGAGGTGGCCAGGCTGCTCAGAGGATGGCTCTGTCTACAAGCTTGGCCCCTCTTCCTAGGGACCCTGAGAAAGACCCTGTCTGTGCCTCCCAGACCTGATCTACAGATGACGCTGCAGCCAGCCCAGAGGCAGAGGCGCTTGGTGTGGGGGCTGAAGCCGCTCTGGCTACACGAGTGGGGGCCTGCCGGCACTGGACACACTCATTCATTGATTCAACAATTAGGTACAGAACCATGCCAGGCCCTGTTCTAGGTGCTAGAGACACAATAGGGAAGAAGACAGACAAAAGCCCTGTCCTCTTGGAGCTGATGTTCCAGCATGGAGGTCAAAGAGCACCTGATAAACAGCCAAATGTTTAGCCAATGGATGATGATATGTGCTAAGGTGAAAAAATTAAGATGGGGATGGGGAGGATGGTAAGTAGGAGATGAGTCAGGAATGGGATGAGGCCCAGTTTGTGTGGGCCTTGCCAATTGCAGTGAGAAACTTGTCTTTTTCTCTTTGGAAGTTGAGAGAGGGCTTTGAACAAAGGAGGGATGGGATCGGACAGATCAGACAGGATGGCATGAGACGAGATGGGATAGGATAGATGGAATGGGATGGGATGGGATAGGATGGGGCCCACTATGGAGAAGAAGCTGTGGGCAGCAAGGGTAGAAGCAGGAAGCCCGGTCAAGAGATCACTTGTGTGAGATGATGATGACGGAGAGCAGGGTGGTGGCGATGAGGTGCTGAAAGGAGCTTCTGTTCCAGATGTGTTTGGAAGATGGAGCCAGAGGATTTGTGATGAACTGGGAGTGAGGTGTGGGAAAAGGAGAAGAGTCGGGGGTGACCCCAGCTTTGGCCTGAGCCTCTGGAAGCCTGCTTTGCTGTTTATTGATTCAAAAAGACTAAGAGGAGTAGGCCTGGGGGGCAAGGGGATGCAAGTTGGGGACCTCATATTGACCGTGTGAAATTTGAGACACCTATTTATTGAGTAATTAGTTGGATAACCAGGTTTAGTTTAAGGAAGAGATCCATGCTAGGCATACAAATTTGGGAGTTGCCAACAGCAGCTAGTGGAATGGATGAGCCCTCCAAGGGATGCTGTGTGGAAGGAAAGGGGCAGAGGTCCCAGGACTGTGACATGGGCCCTCCACGTCTGGAAGTCAGGAGAAAAAAGAACCAGCAGAGGAGTTCAGAAGGCGCAGCCCGCAAGGTGGGAGGACGGGCAGGAGGCTAAGTGTCGCCAGATGCCACTGATGAGGCAGACAAGATGCAGTCTGGGGCTGGATGGTTGGGGCCAGCAGAGTGGCGCTCATCGATGACCTTGACCTAGCCTAGAGACTGGGCACAGTGAAACTTGCTTGGCAGGCTGGGCTGGGCTGAGCTAGGCAGAAAGAGCTCCATACTTCTGCTCATCCCTGTCTTGAAAGGAAAGTGGGTTAGGCCAGAGGTACGTGCGGGCCAGTTGGCAATCCCAGACACATGCTAGAGGTATCCCCACTCACCTCCCTGGAGTCCTGCCAACATCCTCAAAGGGCACTTCAGTCTCCTCAGGCCGGGGGGTGCTGGACACATGCTCAGTAAGGACACACATGCATTTGGAAGCATGGGCTTCACTCTGGGGGATAGCAGGGCCCCCAAAGCGGAGCTCTGGCCACTGTCTCCAGCATGTTGAGGTCTCTTGTGGGGGGGGTGTTCAGGTCTCTAAAAGCCAGATTGGGTGGCCTCCTCCAAGGTGGAGGACAATAGTGAGATTCATAAGCACTTGCTGGGGCCCCTAATGAACCAGGCAGGGTGGGAGCACACCCACATCACTGCCTCCTATCCCCACTCCACAAATAAGAAGGCTCCGAGGGGCAAGGTATCTTGTCCATAGCACCCCGCCCCTGCCCCCACCACGAGGCATCTGGGATTTGAACCCAGATCTGGGGACTCTCAACTAACGTGGTCTGTGGCCTCAGGGACCTACTGATGGGAATTTGGAGCTCTTTCCCAGACTCATGGGTCATACCCTAATGGGGAGGTGCTGGAACTCGCTGCCCAGAGCAGGGGAAGGAGGCCTGGCCAATGGCCATTCCCTGGTCAGCCCCGAGAACCCCACAGCTGTTCTGTCTTGGGCCAGCAGGCCAGTGTGACAGGAAGAATCTCCATTGTGGGCCTGCTGGCTAAAAGAGGCACAGCTAGGCAAGACATATTTAGATGACTTAGGCCCTGTGGGTTCTCTGTCCTTTGAGGGGCTCTGGCTCCTCATCACAGCAGGCTGGGACATCCATGCAAGGAAGCAAATAAGGAATCCCTTCCTCGCCATCCTCTAGGTACCATGAGAGTGGGCCAAGGTGGGAGGTCAGGGAGGGCTTCCTGGAGGTGGTGCAGCTTCTGGGAATCCAGTGAACTGAGGAGAGACCTACCACTGTGAGGGACGAGGCCATGAGCGACTGTGTTTCCTTAGGTCTTGTGCATATGTGCAGAAGGTGTCTGCCCTCCCCTGCAGTCAAGGTTGAACCAGCCCTCTGCTGTCCCCTAGCTCAGTGGCCCTATCTCACAAAAAGGGAAACTAAGGCCCGGAAGGGCAGCGCTGGCCTGAGGTCACACAGCTGACTCCCCCAAGTGTTTCTAGCGATGAGGGCTTGTGCCAGCAGCCTGGCCCGACAGGACCCCCCTGCCCACCCCCAAACAGACTGCACTTCCCCGCATCCACACCCAGGGGAGCTGGCTGCTTCCACCAACATGACCTCCACCATCCGCCCTTGCGACCTCTGTGGTCGGCCACTGCCTCCCAGAAATAGGTCAGTGCACACCACCAGAGCCCAGAGAACAATGGCCCTTTCTTGGTTCCTCTGCGGAGCCGCGTAAGCTCCATCAGGCCAAACATCTTACTGTGATAAAAACCAGCCAGCTTGGGCTGAGGGAAGAGGGGCGGGTGGAGACTCGGTGGGGGGCCCTCCTGATGGGGACTCACCTCCTCACCCACCTGTGCGGAGCTCTGGCCCTGCTGCTGAGGACCCACAAGGACCATAGAGCAGCCATGCCACTGGGTGGATGAGACTACGGAGGCCTTGGAACCTGCATTTCCCAGCCTGCTGTCATCAGACACCTGACTGGGCTCTCGGTAGTATCTCCCAGACCATCCCGTGTTCCCTAGTTCCTGCCCCTCTTCTTCCTCCAGAGAAGGTTCCCCAAGGGCTGGGCTGTGTCCTGAATCCAGCAGGGCCCCCTGCCATACACCTCACAGCTCCGTGGTCCCTCCTCCAGGCCTCCTATAATCAATCATTCAGATGCGGGAGGCCCCCACCCCGGTCCCCAGCATCCCCCTCCTGCCCCTGCCGCTCATCCAAGCCCACGGCCCCTGTGGCTCCTTGCAGAGCTCCACTCAGCCCACATGGTCCACACAGCAGCCAGTGGACCTCAGTGGGGTTTTCTGCCGCCTTCCGGCACAAACCTGGAGCAGATGCTAGAGGTTGTCCAGGCCCCGAAGGAGAGGCCCACAAGGACCTCAGAGACACCAGCTGGCACGTGTGTTCCTTTTAGCCCCGTGGGGAGAAGCCCTGCGCTGTAGGCTGAGGCCATGTGTCCAAGCAGTCACCATCCCCGGGCCCATTGCCCAGTGTCAGCACTAGTCAGGCTAGTGAGTGGCACAGAGAACGGATGCTAGGTGAGACTTCCCCCAAGGGAGTGACGGCTCAGCCAGCCATGCCGAGCCATACAGAGTGCCGGGGTCCCCAATGGGCTGGGTTGCTCGGGTCCCTGGATACCCCTCAGCCTTAATGCACCCAGCTCCTTCCAAGGCCACCCAGCCCCCGCTGGCTTCCAACCTCACTGGCTTTTGGCAAATCCCACTCCACCAAGCTCTGAGAACAGAGGCTCTGCTGCTGGATAGAGAGAACTCAGAGACCCTTTAGAAAGCAAAGCCAGACTCAAGGCCCCCACGGTAGATAGGGGAGGTGGTCCCTCTCCCCCTAGAAGCAGACTGGGGGCTCAGCTTACCTCTGGGGGCTGGGGGATAGGAATTCTTTCGTCCTTATCTGGATGTATTTAGGGCTCCTGGGATGTGACTGGAAAACCAAGTAGGGCACCGTGGCCGTCCAGACTGGAAATCTGTGTCGGCCGGGGGTGGTGTGGGGGGTAGCACCGTGGACAAGGAATGCATGCAGATAGGCAGCCCCAGCTGTGTCCTTGGCCAGACCAGCCGTGGGCCTGGCAGGTGCAGCAGGCAGGCTCTGCCTCGACGGGTGTACACTCTCCTGCTGGACCTGGCAGGTGGGGTCATCCTGTCGAGGGTCAGAGCACCAGCTCCTGGTGGTGTTGCTTTTTTATCATGGGGCCTGGACATTCTGGGATCATTTCCTCTTGGGCAGGTCCTCGTGCAAACCACCAACGATGTGACCTCATTTGTGTGCACAGATGGTGAGACCCAGGTTCCTCAGAGCATTGCCTTTTTTGCCCTAACTGCCAGGGAGCTCATAGCTCAGTGGGCACTCAGAGTCATGCTCACCCTGAGACCCTGTTCTGCAGACCACGGCCTGAGCATTCGGACTGAGCATCCCCAGGTACTGTGGGTCAGCAGAGCACCCCCAACGCACTCCACATTCTGCAAGATCCTGAATCAGCCCAAGGATAGAGTAGGTCTTCGGTGACCATAGCAGATGCTCTTCATGCCTGAGCCTTAGAGGCTGGCCACCGTCCTCCTCCTCCTTGCAGTGCCTCTCTGGGAGAGCGGAGCAGAGAAGGCTGCCCCCACTTCACAGATGGGGAAGTCAGTCCTTCAGGTCAGAGGTCAGGACATGGGTTCTACTTTGGGCATCAGGCCACTTGTGCACCCACTTAGTTTACCCAACAGATGTGCACTGAGCACGTGGAAGTGAGTGTTTGAGAGGGGACCTGAGCCCCAGCTGGGATTTTCCACTGTGGTCCTGGGATTAGAGCAGTGACTCCTCTTTGTAACCACCGGGCTGTCTCAAGGAGAGAGGGGGTCTTATCCAAGTCTCGGCCAGCCTGGCACTGCTCACCCCATTCCTTCCGTGATGGCTGCTGACCCACCCCTAGCCCTTTAAATGCACCCGTTCCTCTCCCTCACCCCACCCGCTCTTGCCAGGACCAGAAATGTTTCAGTGGTGCCAGGAAACAAGGTCCCTTCAGGGTCCGTGTCTGCAGTCTGGGTCCTAGGTCAGGGAGGAGCCCAGCAAGCAGGTTCCTGAGTGGCTGAGCCCCCTCCCTCATGCTTGCCCACCTGGTGGGAGCAAGCAGGGGACAGAGGAACTCAGAACAGGACTCATCTACTGAATTGGGTGGACAAGCACCACTTCCCATGCCAGGGACTGGGGAAGGGGAGAGAATGAGTCCAGATTGGGATTTGCACGGTCTGAGGCCCCTAGTAGCATCCACAGGCCTGTAGGCCTACCTCCCTTCTCCTCCTCCTCCTCCAGGGAGCAGCCCAGGGTTCCCTTCCTTATTGTAGCATATGGGAGCCTGAGAAAGTTGGGCTGCCTAGGGGACCCCCAGACCTGATGCTTCCCCATCTCTCCCACCCCAGGAAACATCATTGGCTCGGGCATCTTCATCTCCCCCAAGGGGGTCCTGGAGCACTCGGGCTCTGTGGGTCTGGCCCTCTTCGTCTGGGTCCTGGGTGGAGGCGTCACTGCCCTGGGCTCCCTCTGCTACGCGGAGCTGGGAGTCGCCATCCCCAAGTCTGGTGGGGACTATGCCTATGTCACCGAGATCTTCGGGGGCCTGGCTGGGTGAGTGTGGGGCATGAGTGCGGTTGGTGGGGGAGGTGATGACAATCTGGGATGGAGGGTCACCTGGGTCCTGGACCTCAATTTCCTCTTTTTCTCATATATCAGGGAGGTCATGGGGTGGATAGAGGAAAGAGGGAAGGGATGTTGGGTAGCCTTCCAAGACCAGGATGGGTTGGACATTCCGCTGGCCCCTTGACCTCTCTGTGCTTCCTTCTAAATGTTTCTTGAAGCCTACTTCCCACCTGGATGATGCTTGCCACAAGGCAAGGACAGCCTTGATTTTAGTAAACCCACATGGGGGGGGCATAAAATTCCTACCAGTGCCCTGCAAGAGGACCCCTTTAAATACCCCCCACATTCTTTAATCCACTGATCGACATTAGCTGAGCACCTACTGTGTGCCAAGAACCAGAGATAAAAAAGACGCATCCCTGTTCTCAAATTGTTCATAGTGCGGAAGGGAGAAAGCCCCTCTGCACTTGAGGAAGACCTAGAGAATCCTTGCTTTGGGGGTGTGCATGAGAGGCAGTGGCCTGATGGCCAGAAGAATGGTGTGCTATCACCTAGGGAAGGCTCCCAGGAAAAACTGCATTCGCACCAAGGCTTGGAGGGCGAGCCCGTTCTCTCTGGTGTGGCCAGGGACAGGTCAAATCCATGGCAGGTGCCAAGGTTTGGAGGCGCTGGGGCTGCCTGGGGGCACGATGGGGGATCAGAGCTATTGCAGTCGTCCTGCTAAGCCATGCCAAGGGCCTAAATAAAGGTATAGGAAGATTCCAGAATCATCCAGAAGACGTGGTAGCCAGGGTGGCATGAGGGAGAGGTGGGGGGGCAGAGGACGTAACAGCCACTTTGCCACTGGAAAGGCTCCATGGGAGGGCAGGTTTTAGGGGAGGGTGCCGTGCCGGTGGTCTGTGGCACATCTGGGGAGATGGTCTAGTTCGGTCTGGGCAGAAGAGTGTCTGGAGCTCAGAGGAAAAGTCTAGGCTAAAGTATCCAAAATTTGGTTCTGAGGGGTGTGATACAGGGCCCTGATGGGGTTCTCAGGGCAGGCACACCCCCGAGGTGTGTCCATGGGTGTTCTTCTCTGGGGACAGTGTCCTCAAAGGGGACTGGGACCTGAGAAAGCTGAAAACTTGGGCTGTGTGGTTAAGAGTATACTTGAGAAGGAAGTGAGAGGAAGGGGAGGGCCCAAGACCCGACCCCAGGGGTGCCTAACTTCTAAGGTTGGCAGAGGGGAGCAAGGGGTAGGCCACCAAGTAAAGGAAAGGGTCAAGAGGAATCTACCAAGCATGGTGGTCTGGAGGTCATTAGTGTCCCTGGATATGGCAGCCCCCGTCCTCAGAGTCTAGGAGTGTCCCCACAAACAGGCCCTCCCAAGGGTGCATGCAGAGCCCCTGGGAAGAGGTTGGGCCTCACAACATTGAGCAGAGCCCCTGCTCCAATGTGGGTGCCCATAGTGGCCATATTCAGGCAGAAGGGACATAAATCGCTCCCTAACCCCAGCCAGGGCTCTTTGCGAGGTTTTGTCCCCTAGGGGTCACAGCTCAGGGCCAACTAGCTACTTGCAGCCACAGGCTCTGCTGAGCACTCCTGCTGCAGCCATAACCCAAGGTCCTGGGACAGCCTGCCCCAGCTCAGGGAACAGCCCGTGGTCAGAGCTAGATGGCTGTTAGAAAGGTGGCCACTTCCCCAGGCCTTTTCAACACCTGCGCAAGGGCAGCCCGGGGCTGCTCAACAGTGCTGAATGCCTTCTCTGTTGCAAAAGTCCATGATTAGAACAGAGACCCAACCGAACCGGCCCCGCCCTCCTGGCGCACTGAGTGCCCTCACCAGCCCTGGGTGCCATGGATGTAGCTCCACGCCCACACCTGGGCCAGCTTGGCCAGGAGGGCATGGCCACCTCTGCCAGTCAGGCGCTCCCTCATTCCAGCTTCCTGCTGCTCTGGAGCGCCGTCCTCATCATGTACCCAACCAGCCTGGCCGTCATCTCCATGACCTTCTCCAACTACGTGCTGCAGCCCGTGTTCCCCAACTGCATCCCCCCAGCCGCCGCCTCCCGCGCGCTGTCCATGGCCTGCCTGAGTGAGTGCCCCGCGCGCTACTCATTGGTATGGGAGGACTGTGTGTGCCGGCAGGGGTGGGGTCGCCCCTCCAGCTGCCGGCCCCCTGTGAGCTCAGCCTCAGCAGGTGGCTGCTGGGGGTGGGGGTGGGGGTGCTGCTCTCCTGCAGCCTGAGCTGGACTTGGCCATGGGCCACCCACCCTCTCTCCTTTCCTCCCCAGTGCTCCTGACGTGGGTGAACAGCTCCAGCGTGCGCTGGGCCACACGCATCCAGGACATCTTCACTGGCGGGAAGCTGCTGGCCCTGTCCCTCATCATTGGCGTGGGCTTTGTCCAAATCTTCCAAGGTAGGGCCGGGATGGGGCTGTGCATAGGGCTGCAGTGACAACACTGACCCTTGACTTCTGGGCCCCCAGGACACTTCATGGAGCTGAGGCCCAGCAATGCCTTTGACTTCTGGATGACACCCTCCGTGGGTCACCTGGCCCTGGCCTTCCTCCAGGGTTCCTTTGCCTTCAGTGGCTGGAACTTCCTCAACTATGTCACTGAGGAACTGGTGGACCCTCGAAAGTGAGTGGGATTCCCTCGCCAGGCCCTGGGAAGGGGAGGGATGCAACGGTGGGAGAGACAGCCTCCCTGCACAGACCCACTTCCTCCCGGGACCCCATCTGGTCATCTACCTCACCGTGCTGCTGCTGGGACACCGCTGCTCCCTGCTGGCTATGGGTGGGTCGTGGCCCCTTGCAGTCAATGGATTGAACTATTTGGCCAAAGTCTACACGTGTGTTGCAGGACACGCCCTATGGATGAAGCCAATGACTCCATCTGATCTTTAGCCAGGGGTCCCATCAGTGACCAGCTGGGGCTGATAGGGCATTCCAGGGGGACCCCAGCTCTATGCGCCAGGCTCCAGGGGCCCTTTGCAAAGATTTTCGAGGCTTTTCAAGGCTGAGTTTGGCTGTATGTACTTTTCTCTTTGTGTACCGACATTAGATGTGCCCTTCAGGATTTGATGTGGCCCTTCCCCCATCTGCCTTCTCCCACCAGCCTGTGCCCAGGCTGGAGCTAGGAGGTGGCAGGGGGACAGCAGGGCTGCCCCTTCCCTGTCCCAAGGCCCCCAACAGACCCACAGGACGGAGATACTCAAACTGCTCACTTGCCGAGTCCCCTGGGCCCCGCCTCCCACCACAGGGACTGATGCTGACACACTGCACTGCCACCCCCAGGAACCTACCTCGTGCCATTGTCATCTCCATCCCGCTGGTGACCTTTGTGTACACCTTCACCAACATCGCCTACTTCACTGCCATGTCCCCCCAGGAGCTGCTGGCCTCTAATGCGGTGGCCGTGGTGAGTGGGGTCCCGTTTGTGCCTGGCTCCTGCCCAGCCCGCCCTGCCTCACATGTCACCTCTCTTCTGTGCCCACTCAGACCTTCGGGGAGAAGCTGCTGGGCTACTTTTCCTGGGCCATGCCCGTCTCCGTGGCACTTTCTACTTTTGGAGGGATCAATGGCTACCTGTTCACCTCCTCCAGGTGACTGGGGGGGGGGTGGTTGGTCGAGGTGAGGCAAGGCAGGTGTGTGTGATCAGAGCCAGGGGCCGGAGGAGGTCAAATCCTACCACTGGAAGCTGGGACTACGAACTCCCCAGTAACAGGAGTTGGACCCCCGCTCTGAAGTCCAGAAAGCAACGGGAAGTGGGGAAAGACAGGGAAGAACTGCCCCGTGGGGCTGTTGGGGCCCAGAACAGGGGTCCGAGGTGACAGTTCAAGAGAGACATCACGTCTGGAGCTGAGGTCCAGGATCTGGTTGATAGGAGGCCCGCAGCCAGGCTCACAGCCCCCACCCATCTCTGTCCCAGACTGTGCTTCTCAGGGGCCCGAGAGGGGCACCTGCCCAGCCTGCTGGCCATGATCCATGTCAGACACTGCACCCCCATCCCTGCCCTCCTCGTCTGTGTAAGTTGTGGGGCCAGGGATGGCCGGGAGGGGCGCTGGGGCCACCCAGCATCGTGGGGAATGGGGAGGGTTTGTTGTGGCCCTAGGGGCAGCCCACAGAGGGAGCGGGGGCGGGCCGGGACTCGCTGACCCCCTGGCCTGAGCTGGCAGGCCCAGGGCTGATGGAGGCAGGTGGGAGGCCACCCTCAGCCCAGTCCTCTCCCAGTGCGGGGCCACAGCGGTCATCATGCTTGTGGGAGACACGTACACGCTCATCAACTACGTGTCCTTCATCAACTATCTCTGCTACGGCGTCACCATCCTGGGCCTGCTCGTGCTGCGCTGGAGGCGGCCGGCGCTGCACAGGCCCATCAAGGTGAGGCCCAGGGGTGGGGCGGGGCTGGTCCCCCTGGTGGGAGCCCCCCCTTTGGTCATTTGGGCACAGGGTGAGGGGGGCAGGTGATGACAGCGACTGGGGTTCGAGTTTTGGCCACGTGTTGGGGGCTCTGTGTGCACGGACATATTTGGCCCCCCACCAGCCCCACGAGGGGGGTCCTGGGAACACTCCCAGCTTCCAGACAGGAAAGTCAGGCTCAGCTGGTCACACGGAATCCCAGGAGCACGCACAGGGCATGAGAGCCTAACCCAAGCTAAGTGCAAGTATTCTGCATATAAATCCTGGAACTGGACAAGGGCTCAGTGCCTAAAACAGGGGATATGGGGGGCGCCTGGGTGGCTCAGAGGGTTAAGCCTCTGCCTTCGGCTCAGGTCATGATCTCAGGGTCCTCGGATCGAGTCCCATATCAGGCTCTCTGCTCACTGTGGAGTCTGCTTCCCCCTTTCTCTGCCTGCCTCTCTGCCTATTTGTGATCTCTCTCTGTCAAATACATAAATAAAATCTTAAAAAAAAAAATAAAATAAAACAGGGAAGATGCCAAAAAAGAGAGAGGGGGAGATGTCCAGCTAAATGCACACAGCCAGGGACACATCATTGCCGAGTGAAGCTCAGGGCCCCGAAAACTTCAACAAATCCTCAGCCGCTTGGCACACCAGCCATTCCCTGAGTTGGCGTCTAGCATGTTGGGCTAGAGGGGCAGCCCTCACACCTCAGCCCCCAGGAGCAGGTGGGAAGACTTTGGACCCCTCAGGGTGGGGGTGCCATGGGCCCTCCCACTGGCTCTTCCCCAGGTGAATCTCCTGGTCCCCGTGGCGTACTTGGTTTTCTGGGCATTCCTGCTGGTCTTCAGCTTCATCTCGGAGCCCATGGTGTGTGGGGTTGGCGTGATCATCATCCTCACAGGGGTGCCTGTCTTCTTCCTGGGGGTGTTCTGGAGAAACAAACCAAAATGTGTGCACAGACTCACAGGTGAGCCGGGCAGCCTCTCCATGGCCCGTGGAGCCCCGGGGGCGTGATCCTCTTAAGGGCTGGCCCTGGAGCGCAGAGCCTCCATCCCCCACAGGATGTGGCTGCCACCAGAAGTCTCCCCCAGAGGTGGCCCCTATGTCCACGAGCTGCCTGAAGGGAGCGGCTCCCTGAGGACCCCTGCCCCACGGGTCAGACCCAAGGTCTGTTTGTCCGTCTGTCCTCAGAGTCCATGACACGCTGGGGCCAGGAGCTGTGTTTCGTGGTCTACCCCCAGGGTGCCCCCGAGGAGGAGGAAAACGGCCCCTGCCAGCCCTCCCCGCTGCCCGCCACAGACAAGCCCTTGAAGACACAGTGAGACATTCATGGAGTGCGAAGCAGCTGTTTCTGTTTACATGTTGTTTATTGAGGAGGTGTTTTTGCAAAATATTTTTTTTTTTTTTTTGGTTTTTTGGTTTTGTTTTGTCCTGGAAAAAGAAAAGAGAGTGCGATGTGACTCTTGGAGGCCTAGGCTGAGGGAGCCCTGTGGATGTGGACTGGGCTCCCGAGCAGCACTGCCCCACTGGCTTTTCCTGCAAAGGTCTATGAATAAAACAGGGCTGGTGGGTGGTGTGCTTGTCTCAGGTGAGTCCCTGGTGGCCATCTCTCAGCAGGGCTCACATGGTGCTGGCTGCGGAAGGTGGTCCAGCAGACTCTGGAGGACACCTTTGGCATTTGGGGACTCCTCCTCTTGAGCTGGACACTGCATCTCTCCCTCGTGGGGTCCAGAGCCAGCCCTGCCCCAAAGAGATGCCAGGGATCGGGAGGCACCTCTCCGGGACCCACAGTGCCAGCCCAAGCCTCAGCCCCTCAGGAGGGCCTGGGCTTTCTGTGGGAACTGCCTTTTTGTTGTTGTTGTTGTTGTTTTCCATAAATCTCCATGGAGTATCAGGACTTGGGAGCCTGTGGCCTCACCGGGGTTTACAGGGGGAAACTGAAAGTCTGAGACAGGAGGGGATGGATTTGGCCAGGGTCAGTGGGAGGTGCTCAGCCACTGTCCCCAAGAAAGCATCCAACAGCATCTCCCAGGTGGCTGGGGAGGGGATCAGGGTCTGCAAGAGACCCGTGGGCTTCCTCTACCCTGTGCCCACATTCCCGGCCCCACCTTCATGCCCTCAAAATTAAACCCTCAGCCACAGGGCAAAGGGCAAAGGGATCCCGCCTAGCCAGGCCCCACCTGACACCTCAGGCATGACGATGGGGGCAGAAACTTCCTTGCCCCTCCTCTGGGCTGACTGGGGGGACAGGAGGAAGGCTGAGCACCGATCGAGGACCCTCCGGGGACTCGGTCTGTCACACCTCTGTCCTGTTCAATCTGGCACAGCTCTGGAAACCCCAGAGGATGAATAAGGTGAGAAGCCACAGAAAACTCTCTAGAGAGCCCTTCCCTAGTCCTCCTGCTCCCAGGAAATGGATTCCCAGAACGGAGGAGGGGAAGGGAGAGTGACACCCCAGGGGCCCTGCAGCAGGGATCCTGCCTCTCCCCACCTCCTTGCTCCAGCCCCCCAAGCCCCCGCCCACTGTGCCCACCAGGGATGGGCTGTCGATGCAGCAAACCAGCGGCGGCAGTCCGGGCAGCCTCTCTGTAGGAAAGAAGGACGCGGAGGCAGGGTAGAAACGACTGTGTATTCCCTGGTTACAAAGCGGGGCTGTGGCGGTCACCAGCATGTCCGGCGGGTCAGCAGACCAGCAGGGCCTCATCGTCACTGGCCTCCAACGTTGGGGAGCAGGGCGGTGGGGGACTCCTGCAGATAGCTTGCGGCTCTGGTGGGTGGGGGCCTAGGACGCTGCTGGCAGTGGGAGCCGGGGGGTGAGGGTCCTGGGCCGAGCAGGGGTCCCGAGGCATGTCCATGGGGGCTGGGCTTTCCATCAGAGGATCCCTGCTGGCTTTTCTCTCCTTATCCACCAACCTGCACTCCGGGTCCCGAAGGCCAGAGGAGGGTGGCACGGCAGGTCCCCCTTCTGGCCCGTGGCCTGGGGCACTGGGGGGGCCGTCCCCAGCCACTAGGGGGCTGCCTGTGTCCGTGAGGGGTGCCGGGGGGTCCGGGGTGGTCCCTGATGCAGGCTGCAGGAGCCCGTCGCCCAGCACTGTTTGTGAGGTGCGAGCGGCCGTCAGCAGTGGGATCTGTCCCCGCGGTGCCCGAGGCCGGTGAAAGAGCCGGTTCCAGAGGCGGCCGAGGCGGCGGCGGGAGGGCCCCCGGCGGGAGGCGTGCCGCCGCATCTGTCGCCGCATGGCTGTGCGAAGGTTCTGTAGCACTGAGGCCTGGAGGGCGGGACCGTGGTGGAGGAGGCAGAGGTCAGCATGAGCCCAAGAGATTAACTCATTCCCCCCAACCTGGCCATGGCCTCCCCTCCCACCTTCCTCAACCCTTGGGTCATGCGCCGTCCAGGCTGGCCCCTCGGTTTCCCCATCTGGCCATTCTCAGAGGCCCAAGTTGGAGCCTGGGTCCCAGGGCTCTCACCCTTCGGCATTCACCTGGGATGCACTGTAGACAGGGAAGTCCTCCACAGGCGGAATGAGGCCCTGGGCAATGAGCTGCCCGTAGGACGGGGGAGCCTCCCGCCGCACAAACTCAGCCTCCAGGCGCGTCATCTGGGTCTCGAAGGCCCTGAAAGCAGCAGGGGTTAGGAGGGCTGACATCATGGCGGAGCTGGCCAGGACCGCACCCTACCCACCTCTCACTGGCACCCCCGCCCCAGGATGCCCAGGACAAGTCAACACGTGGGCGGCCTGAGCCCCCCACCCGCGCAGCCTGTGGCCCGCCCACCTGTACTCCTGAGTGCGCAGTGAGTAGAGCTTGAAGGCGCAGCCCAGCGCGATGACCAGCAGCAGGCCGCACACCAGGCTGCCGATGAGTGCTGCCGTGATGACCTTGCGGGGCACGGCCGCCAGGCAGCCGTGCTCGTCGCTGCCATCCTGGCAGTCCTCCTGGCCATCACAGCGCCACGTCTCGAAAATGCACAGGTTGGTGCCGCAGTGGAAGGTGCCCGGCTGGCAGGAGAAGCAGTTCTTCTCGTCGGCACCATCGGGGCAGCTCTTCTGGTTGTTGCAGCGGTCAGCAGGCGTGTAGCACAAGCCGCTGCCACCCTCGCAGGGGTACTGGTCCGGTGGGCAGGCGGGACAGCCCTGCTCATCGCGGCCGCTGGCACAGTGCCACCAGCCGTCACAACGCTGGGGCTCAGAGAAGCAGCCCTGCTCACCCACGCCACCTGCGGCCCCCTCGCCGCCGCCCCCACACGGCTGCTCCCACGGGAGGCAGTAGCCCTTCACCTGATAGGTGGCATTGAAGCCGTGGCCGGCGCTGCGGGCACGAGCGTGGTAGGCCACGGTGAGGCGGCCCTGGGCGGCCTCGAGGCTCACGGGCCGGTGGTTACTGCGGTAGGACAGTGTCTGCAGCAGGCGGTCGCCCCGCTCGCCCAGGCCTTCGTACACCTGCACGTAGTCGTCGTAGCCCAGTCGCAGCTCCAGCTGCAGCAGCACGCGCCGCGGGTCCTGTGTGTCCACCAGCCATGTGCAGTGCAGGTCCGAGGGCCCACGTGCTGCGCCGAACAGGTCCGGGGAGGCGAAGGAGCCGTAGAAACTGCCCAGCCGCCGGCCGCATGCCAGGTCAGGGCAGCCAGCCTCGTCGGAGCCATCCCCGCAGTCCTGCGTGCCGTCGCAGCGCCGCTCCACGGGCAGGCAGCGGGTGGAACGCGCCCCGCTGCAAGGGAAGGTGCCCCCGGGACACAGGCTGCCCGGCGGCTCAGAGGCTGGCACTGAGCAGTTGCCCTCGTCAGAACCGTCTCCGCACTCGTCCACAGTGTTGCACTGCCACGGGCCCGGCAGGCACTTGCCGTTGTCACAGCGGAACTCGTCGGCCTGGCAGGACGCCTGGCCCAGCTTCCCTGTGGGGTGAAGAGCACCGGGGGGGACCATCAGGGGAGAGCACAGCATCCCTCCGGCTGGTGACCAGGGCCAGGAGCAGGCAGGGTGGCTCTGCTGTCCCAGGCCAGCCTCTGCAGGGCTTCTCCGTGCCCATCCTAGGGGCGGAGACCCCTCAAACACCAGGGTGAGCTCATCCCTGACTTGAGCCAAAGATGAGGGGTGAGCCGCCCCCTCTAGCCAAGTCTGTGAAGCGGGGTAGCTCCAGGGGCTTCAAGGCAACCTGAGGCCCAGTCCCCAGACGGACGGGGCTGCTGGGGACACCCAGCAGGGAGTGGGCCAGGACGGGGAGCTGCCGGTGCCTTGGGAGTCCATGCACCCATGGTGCCCTGTCCTACCCTGCGGCCAGCATCACCTCGGATGTACGACAGACGGAAGCCCTGGGCCTGGCCGGAGCTGGAGGCATCGGAGTGAAAGAAGATCCAGACATGGTCCCGGGCTGAGATGAAGGCAGGTGGGATGGCGGAGCCGCAGAGCCGGAAGGCCTCCTGGCGGGGCGGGGCTGCTGGGCCCAGCATGAGCCAGTCCAGGGAGCACTGGTGGGACTCCTCCACATCAAAGTTGCGGAAGCTGCAGGGTGGAGGGGAACGAGGACTGCCGGGGTGGGCAGGCAGGCAAGGAGCCTGCAAACCTGAGCTCCCGGCAAGGGTGGCCCGCCCCACGGGTTCCTGCATTCCTCTACTCCGGGCCTCTAGATGGGACCCTTGGTGCCACCAGGGGCCTGAAGATGGTTCCCAGAAGCACCAGCACAGCTGTGAACAGCCCCACTGCAACTCTATGAAGGCCTCACCTTGCCCCTTTCTGCCCTCCATCAGCACACATGGTGCCCACCCCAAAGCCAAAGTGAAGGGGGCGTTAGAAGCCCCATCAGGAACAATGCCTTCCCTGGACATGCTCCCTTGAAGGGTCCAGATCCCTCCCATGGGTCTGCTGGGCTAGAGCCAGTACACACTCACAGGCCTATGCAATGAAGAAGTGGTTGGACATGGGGCTGGCCTGGCCTGCAGCTGGGTGAAAGCTCGTCACCTGGGGAGAAACACCAGAGCTGGCTCCCCCCACCCCCAGGCTGTGGGACCAGCAGGCCACAGGACCAGGGATGACTCTACAGGTGGCTGGTAAGGGTGGAGTCTTTGAAGGGGGAGTGCCTGAGAGCCATGGCCCTGTGGCCACAGGGAAGCAGGCACAGAGACCAAGACAGCCCCGGCTGGTCTATGCTTTGGAGCCAGGAGAACCTGGGCCTTCTGGGCTTCTGCAGCCCGGCTGGATACCCTCATGGCTACCCCAGGCCAATGTTCCAGACTCAGCCCCACTATCTCACCACCTCGTCCAAAGCCCCATCTGCACACCCCTGTAGCTGGGCCCCTGCCTGGCTCCCTCTCCCACCCAGATTGCCCCGAGGCCCCTGGGGAAACCCCGCTCTGGGCTCCACACCAGCCTGGCCTCAAGCCTGCTGCAGGACAAACAAAACAATTCCACCATCTCAGGGATGGCTGGGCCACACCCACAGGCTGCTGGGCTCCTCTCCCTGGCTGGGCTGAGGGGATCCATGGCCCCCGTGGCCCCTGAGACAGGCTCCCACAGCAGAGGTCCAGCAGGAAAGGCGGCCCACTACAGGGTGGCACAGACACCCAGGGAGCTGGGCACACCACACGTTCGCACATGTACACATGCAGATGCTCTTACACACCCATACTTACATACACACCTGCCCTCTGCACTTGCTCCTATGTGTGCTCATGCACGCACTCACACATACCTACCCTCTGCACCTGCTCATGCACGTGTTCACACACCTGCCCTCTGCACTTGCTCATGCACACACTCACACACACCTGCCCTCTGCACTTGCTCATGCACACACTCACACACACCTGCCCTCTGCACCTGCTCATGCACGCACTCACACACCTGCCTCTGCATCTGCTCCTATGTGTGCTCATGCACGCACTCACACACATCTGCGCTCTGCACCTGCTCATGCATGCGCTCACACACACCTGCCCTCTGCACCTGTTCATGCACGCACTCACACACTGGTGCCATTACACACGTGCACATGCTCTCATACACCCACTTACTCAGCATGTGCCGGCCCATGGAGTTCCCTCCTGACGCCCTGGGTCCCCTCACCTGATGGTGATCATGTCCCCGCGGTCACCCTGGATGTACCAACTGCAGTTAGTGCCCGGCGGGTAGTTGAGGGGCCAGGCCGGGCTGTAGATGACGCCGCGCCGCTCCGTGTGCTGCTCCAGCTTCCCACTGCAGGCGGCTGTTGGGACAAGAGGCTGGGAAGGGCTGGCCTCCCCTCTGGGTGGGCAGTGAGGTGGGGGTGCCCTTGAGCCCCCCGTGAGTTGAGCGCGGGCCTTCCCCAGGGTGGCATCAAGGCCAGACAAGGGTGGCCATGGCCGGGGTGAGGCCAAACGCAAGACTTCATGGTAGTGCATATAGGGGAGCTGAGGACCCACAAGGGCTCAGGGCAGCCTTGGCCCCCAGCCACACCATGTGTCCTGGAGTGGAGATCTATCCCCTATTCCCCTCAGGGCTGGTCATGAGCCCACCAACAGCCCCCTTGGCCCCTCCAAGGTGCAGCCTCCTGGCCTCAGCTCAGTGGAGAATTCTGCACCGCTAGGCTAGGCCTGTCACTCCTGCGTAGGCAGTAGGCTGTGGTTCCCTGCCTGACCTCCCTGTGACAAATCCAGGCCTCGGCCCTAGGAGGGGAAGGGCTTTGCTCACCCAGCACAGATTTGCTAAGTACCTACTAAGTGGCAGAATAAGCACTAGGCCTGCAGAGTAAGACAGTCCAAAGCCCTGGAGAGTGGAGGCTGCAGGGAGAGCAGATGTGCTCATCTCTGGGGGGAGTGAAGATTATGAAACAGGCCTGCAGGGAGGCCGATGTCCAGACAGGGCTGGAAACACAGGCTGGGTCTGATCACACAGGGTGTGGCACTGGGGTTTCATCCTGAGCATCAGTGGGAAGCCACTGGAGGTAGATGTCATAACCAGACAAGGCAACAGGCTCAGAGAGGGTAAGTGACCTGCCCATGGCC
This sequence comes from Spilogale gracilis, assembly GCA_004023965.1. Classification (NCBI taxonomy): domain Eukaryota; kingdom Metazoa; phylum Chordata; class Mammalia; order Carnivora; family Mephitidae; genus Spilogale; species Spilogale gracilis. Next base: position 84,087 of record PITA01002974.1, read on the forward strand.
ACAGAGCAGTAAGTGAGAGTCGGGAGCATCCCTGATCCCCTGGTGGGATCAGCCTCTCACTGCCAACCTTGAACCAATGCATTTATGAAGTGTTGACCATCTGCTACATCAGGGACCAGCACAAGCTAGCATCCAGCCAGTGCGGTCAAGGAATGCCGCCAAGCCCAGCACTATAGGCCTCACTCTACACACTTCATTACTCAGGCCTCTGCTTCCAGGGGAGCTGGCCCAGCCAGAAGACTCCAGAGTCTACACAGGTGTGCCCTGGCCTTTCCGGCACCAGACAAGGCCTCTGCACTTGACTGCACCTGCCCCTCCCAGTCCCTGCAGCACTTCACACCACCACCTCATCCGATTCTCACAAAAGCCTGTGGCAAAGGCAGGGTCCATTGCACAGATGGAGAAACTGAGGCCAGTGACACTGCCTCCTCACTCTCCCACTGCCTGGCCCCTTCCACTGTTGCCCTGCAAGCTGGGGTGTCTCTGTTGGCTCTCAACAAGACTCTTTGGGACCCCAAACTGCATGGCTGCAGGAAGGAGACTGGGGAATAGAAATTCTTGGTTGCCTCACATGCTCTTAGGACCGGGACCCCAGGTGATCCAATACTGTGACTAACAAGGAAGTGGAACCCCTCCCCGACAGCTCACGAAAGCATCAAAGGACAAGAAGAGAACACCCACACTTGACCCTAAAACAAGGCTGGGCACCTACAGGTTGCCATCAGAGCCCCAGGAGTTCCTGGTTGGCAAGGCACCACCCGGGCTTCTCTGCTTGGCACTCACCCCATGCCAGGCTCCCTGACACGTGGATTTCGCCCCCATCAAACAGGAATGATAAGAGCACACAGGAGGGAAAGGACTAGGGCCCCTTTTCTCTGGCAGGTGAGGCCACCGGCTTTGTGGACCACACAGAGACTCTGGGTGCTGCCTGGGAACCTGGGAGATGTGAGGTTATGAAAGCTGGAAGAGGCTTCTCCTCCTGGATGGTGTGGGCAAGAGGTTCGTGGGCAGGAGGAGCCTGGCACAGCCGGGGACGAGCATCTTCCCCCCGCCCCATGTCAAATCCACAGGGTAAACCCAAAGTCAGGAAACTCAGTCAGCCAAAGCAGGAAGCCCCCTTTGTTGCCCTGTCCCCTCAGCCCCTACAATGGGGCTGAGGGCAAAGCAGGGCCTGATCACATGTACCCTGGCCTCAGGGACAGAGAGAAAGGCCAGGTTCCTCATCCATGGAGCCTACAGGCATTACGTGCCCCAACCGGAGTAGGCTTCTAGACCTGTGTCTGGTCCTTCTTTCCAGGTGTTTCTTGGACCAGCAGTCAAGTCAGGAGCAGGTGACTAGCCGCTGCCAGCCCAGCTCTGCCTCTCTGCAAACCCCTGAAAAAATGTCCCCCTAAATGGCCTCCCCTTGAGGAGCCCCCAGGGCTGCCCCAGAAATTCCCACATAGGGCACAGCAAGAGATCATGAGTTCTGCAGCCATCAGGCTGGACCACACAGAGTGCACATGGAGCAGGAGAGAGGGCAGAGCCCATGAGGGGCCGCTGGGAACTCTGGTCAGGGTCTCCCAACCTTGAGTCTGGAGGCGGTCACCACCTCAGATAACCAACCCCAGGCCTCCCCGTGATGGCAGCCTCTCTCCCAGCCCAGGATCCATGCACAGGTGGGAGAGAGGCCTCATGAGTCCATTCCCAGGGCCCACACTGTTGGGCAGACCATTCCACCCCAGGCCTCACCTTGTCCATCAGGTAAATGGAATCCATGGGTGCTGCTTGTCTTGGACAGTGGTTGGGAAATTCGAGAAAAGTGGCAGTCTCCAGGCAGACATTTGTGTGCTGGGGGGGAACGGGGGGCAGGGACGCCCTGTGGAGGTGAGATTCTGACAAGGTGTGTGATTATGGCTGGGCAGTGAAGGGTGCTGGGAGGATTGCGTGCTGGCAGGACAGGGTTTGGGAGTGTTTGGGAACTTTAACTGCAGGTAGACCACTCGGTCCTCGGGTCAAGGTGGCCTGCTCCAGGGGGCAAAGGATGGCTAAGCACTTCCAGACCAGAGAGTGCCCTTCTTTCATCATCCAAAAAGAGTGGAGATGCCCCCGAGGAAGCATGAGCAAGCCTGCTGGAGCATGATTTGTAGATCTGCTTTCCAGAGGCAATCAATACTCTAGACAACTGGGAGCTGGAAGCCCCCAAACCCAGCGCTCAGGGGAGGCCGCCGGGTGAGTGGAAAATCCTGAAGACCGTCTGGGCTCATGGCACTGGCATCCCAGCGGCCACACGGCCGAGCCCCGAGTCTGGGGTGCGGAAGGTGGGAAGTCAGACCCAGATGGTGCCTGCCACCTGGGGCAGGACCGACGCTGGGAGGCAGACACCTGGGGGGTCTCCAGGTGGTCCAGCCAGGCCCTTGGGAGTGTCTGTGTGGTCACCTCAGGCGGCCAGAGAAGCTGGTGTCCACTGCTCTGAGCAATGTTAGAGGGATAGAGCCAGACTGTGGGAGAGCTAGGGCCCCCGACCACCGCCTGTGGCCACGCAGGCCATGCACGCAGCTGAGGCCTCAGGGACGCCATGCATGGGCACCACGGTCTGAATGGCAGCCCAAGAAGGTGGGTGACGTGGGCCCTGCCAAGAACAACGCAGATGCTGGCTAAGACCTACCAGACGGGCAGACCCACAGGGCTGTCTCTCTCTCCTCAACTCTATGAGCAAAACTTGTCCCTGAAACATCACTTTCTAAACCCGGGGCACAGGCACAGACATGTCAAGATCACCTAGCCACCCCCCCCACCAGCAGGAGGGCTCCCCTGGAGCTCACATCTGTAAAACCTGATCCCGCCCCCACACCCACTCCAACAGGTCACTACCCTCCCACTCTCTACTCAGGCCACAGACCCCTGACCCCAGCAGGGCCAGTCAGTCTCCTCCTGGAAATTGGGATGGGGAGCCTGGGCAGTTTGCTGCGGGGGCCAGGACACCAGGTGGCGCTGGGGCTGGCTTGGCGCTGAGCAAGTCAGGGCCCCGGGGCCAGCTGCGTCAGCAGAGGCCAGATCGGGGCAGCAGGGAGCAGGAGTTGACGTGCAGGGCAAATTAGGAGGGAGCCCGAGCAGCCAAAAGTGAGAGATGGGCCTGTGAGAGCAGCTTCGGTGGGCCCTGGGCCTCCCCATCCCAGTGGCCGTGGCCCACAGAGATCCCTCTCCCTGAGCCGGCCACAGTGGTTTTGGCTATAAGGTCCTGAGTGGAATGAGAAACCCCAGGTTCCTCCAGCCCGCCCACTGGGCAGCACCAACAAACAAACCAAGGGTACCCCACACCAGAGACTGTGCATTCTCCCCAGCTCCCTAAGGCCTTTCTCAGACATCTCCTGGTGGCCCCAAGGGCCACGAGGCCAGGGACTTCCCCGTGGCAGTCCCCCTCGGCAAAGAGCAAACACCCTTGGATGGGCTCAGTTGCCCCTCTCACTCCTGATAGTCTTTGAGGTGCCTGGCATGGGGCCTGAGTGCAAAGATAGTCTGTGGGTGGTTGGATCCATTGTGATAGGCAGAGGAAAGGGGTGGGGTTTAGGCCATGTTTCTTAGATCCCACAGGCCACCACTAATCCCCACATGAGCCAAAGTGTCTCTCTCGGGCACACCAACTTGCCTGGGGACTAGTCTTGCTCAGACAGACCAGCTGAACCCAGGCCGAGCCACCTTCTTTTCTAATTTGCACACCAAGCCCCTATTTCCCCTGCCCTACCTAGGTCATCCTGGGACTAGGTACGGGGCAACTAGAGATCACCCCTGCAGTCTCAAGCCAGCCAGATTCTTCAAACGAGCCAATCTTGAGCTGTTTCCCCAGCCCTCCCTTGCCTTTCCCACGGAAACTCCAAGAAAGGCTCTGGCCTGAGCCTTTGTCGGACTCCTGCATCTGCCTGACCAAACCTGGCATTTCCCCTGTGGCCCCATGGGGTGTGTCCCTCCTCTCCAGACACACAAGTAACAAATTCTTCTTTAATGACAATGGCCTCTCTGTGTCATCACTCAGTCATCGCTTGACAAACTGAATTCCAGGTATAACTTTAAAAGAGACAGGCATCTCACAGTGCCTTGTGGCCTCAGGGAACCCTACAGCCTACAGGAAGCACAACGTATCAATTACGCTGGACCTGTGACAGTTTGCTAGTGGCATTAAGCCACCATGTGTTATGGCCACGCTGAGCACTTTGCTTCACGTGCCCTAATAACCAGGCTTAGGTCCTGTTATTGCACCCATTTTACAGAAGAGACTTGAGAAATTAAGACTCATGGAGGTGTCAGCTTGCCTAAGGCCAAACGACTCCTTTGTGATGCAGGAAAAATGCCCAAGGGCTGAAGTTGGAAGAGGCCAGCTGACCACAGGGTGGATGGGCCCTGAAGGCCTCTCTTCAGAGGTCACTAAAACCAGAAGGGCAGGGAGGAAGAGAAGAAGGAGAAGCATCTTACTCACCTAAGGCAGGAACTGCGCTGCTGAGCCGCCCGGTGAGAACGATGTTTACTGTGGGAGACACAAGGAGGTGTCAGTGGAGGGGCAGTGGCTCCTGGGGCTCCAACACCTGCCCTGAGCCAACAGCAACCCTAGACAAGTACAGGACAACACAGCCAAACTCCAGGCCGCTTCTCTTCGTCCCACAGGGCCAGGCCCAGAGTGCTGCCAGAGACTTCCACTCCCACCCGGTCCTGCTGGGATGGGTCTCAGGAGCCCCCCACACCCTCTCCCAAAGCCAGCCAGAGCACAAGCCTGGCTGTAGCAGATCACCCCTGCTGCCCCCCATGCCTGCCAATTTTAACTCATGTGAAGGGATGTGTTTCTGTCTTCCCCCTCTCCAGCTTGGAAACTCATGTGGTTCAGCCTGGATAAAGGCTCTGCCTTCAGGGCGACCCCTGACCTGCCACCTGGTATACCGGCAAGCCAGGGAGAAAGGAAGCAGTTCTGATTACCCCATTTTATAGGGATGCACAGATAGCAGGATTCGAGGTCCCCCTCACCATGCCACGCTGACCTTGAGAAAAGGGGCAAAAAACTCTCTTGCCACCCACCACCTCAAATATCCACCTCCATGGGCTTTGTCCTTTGCTTTCATCTATGGCCTTCCTGCAGTGGTTTATAGGACCAGGAGGAGGATATGGGCAAACTCAACTTCCCGGGCTTCATGGTGCTCCCTTCTCCTAACATCAAGGATGCCAAGGGAGGCAGAGAACATCTCTGCAGGGTCAGCCCCCACCTGGTGAGGCTGCACCGACAGAGGCCCCCTGCTAGGTAGAGCCCGGGGCCATATCTGGACAGGGAGGGCCTTAGGGAAGCCAAAGGGCCTGCCTCCCGCCCCGCTCACCTGGGAAGCCCAGCATCCAGCAACTCAGAGTCCAGAGCACATGACCACTAATAGACTGGGCAGTGAGCACTCTCCAGCTGGGTGTGTGTGGGGGGGTCCCCGGCCTATACCCCTCACTAGACTTTCCCACACCCACACCTAAAGCAAGAGGCCTTCCACAAGACTCAGAGCTCCATGATTCTGGCCTCCAAGAAGAGCGTTCCACTTAAAAGGGACAGGTTTCTTTTTCACTGTGTCATTTCAGTTGCTTCAAGCAAACCTATTGGGCTCACAGAATCTTCACTAGTGTCACAGTAGGGTGTCCCCTAATGACCCCAAGCTCGGATAATGGCCTCCTTCCTTCATCATGGTAAATAAAGGAGCCATGTGGGTTGAGGATTTAACTCTTTTCTTCCTCTCTCCCCCACACAGGGCCATGGAAAGGTGGACAGAAAAACTCCTGGATAGGGCCGGAGTCCCTCCCACCCAGGTGCCAGACCTGGACCGGTCCCAGGGCCCTCCCCAAACACACCACACTGGGCTGAACGGGCCTGCCCCGCTGGGTCTAAGAAACACAAAGGGAGGACAGGAGTCACTCTCGCAGCAGCCTCCGGCCAGGCATCCTGACCGCGGCTCCCGCTGGCACCCGCCCCCACCCCAAGTCCCGGCAGGAAGCAGTTCCTGCTTCAGGGACAGCCAGTCGCAGACCCTCCCGCCTCGCCTTTGTCCGCAGCTCCGGAGGCTCCAACCCTGCCAGGCCCGGCGGAAAGCCACTGCCTGCCCACTCCGGCCGCCCCGCGCCCTGCTGCCCCAGGCTCCACGCGCTGTTCCGAGCCGGGCGGGAGCCGGGGCTGCGCTGCCAGAGTCGCCTCCCAGGCCCGAGAGCGCAGCAGGCGGGGGGCGCTGGGGGCCGCCCTCTCGCGCAGGGCCCGCTCCGGGAAGCCCCGGCCGGAGCCCGAGGGAGCGGGACCGGCGGGGCGGCCCCGGGCGCGGCGCGGAGCTGCGAGGCGGGGGCCCGGACCCGCCCGGCCTGCGCGGCCCACTTACCCAGGCAGACGACGGCCAGCTGCGCCCGGGCGCCCGGCGCCCCCTCCGGCCCCGCGGCCGCCCGCTTATCCATGCCGGGGCCGGCCGCCCGCGGGCGCCGCCTCCTGCCTCCCTCCCGACTGCGATTCGGGCTCGGGCTCCGGCTGGGGCTCCCGCTCCCGCGGCGGCTGCCGGCGGGTTGCGGGAGGCGGCTCCGGCGGCGTCTTTGTGAGGCGGCGGTGCAGGCCCGCAGCGCGCGCGGGGCCACATCGGCCGCGGCGTCACGGGCCCCGCGGGGGCTCAGCGGCCGCGGCCAGGGAGGACCCCCGCCCGCCGCTGCCCCCGCGCCCCGGGCGCCCCGCCGCCGCCGGCCTGTGCCCGGGAACCCCCGGCGCGCCCATGCCCCGCGGCGCGCAACCCTCCCGGCTCCGGCGCCCCGGGCCCCGCGCGGCCGGGTGCCGTCGCTGGTGTGTCCGTGGGTCTGTGGGTCCTCGCGCCCGCCCGGAGCCAGGAGGCCGCGCCGCGCCAGCCACGTGACGCGTCCGCCGAGCCGCAGTGGCGCTGGCCGGGCGGGGGAGGCGGCGGGGCCGGCTGGGGGCGCGCGCCCCGCCTCGGTGCTGGACAGCTCCGAGCGGCCGCCCCAGCCCGTCGGCGCCGCCCCCACCCCCACCCCATCACCCGCCCGGGAGCCAGGGCCTCCGTCAGCTCCCGCCGGATCTGCTCCTGGGCCCACGACCTGGTAGAAGGTGGCTGCTTAGGGGACCTGAGGGCGGGACGGCGCGAGGTTGCGCAGGGCTCAGGCCTGTCTGCCCCCTGAGGTGTCCCTGTTCCCATCCCTGCGACCTGCCCCTCATTTGCCACAGCCCAGCTGGCCCTGGCACATCCTGAAATGGATCCTTCTGTGCAGAGCAAGGCTTGTGAAGAGATCCTGGGGAACACAGGCCTCTGGAAGTTCACCCCTTCCGGGGACCCTAATCACCCCATCAGGCCGTCCAAGGAATGGAAAGGAGGCTGTCCTTTCAGGCTTGGGGCTGTCACCTGGGAGTGGTGTCAACCAAGGGGCTGGTCCCAAAGAGACAAAAACTGGGGAGGGAGACAGGGAGAAGAGCTGCAGAGGCCATTTAGAGTCAAGCAGGGTCAGCCCTCCTTTCTTGAAACTAATGTGCAATCAGAGGTCCTGGCCTGGAGGCTTGGTATGGGCCCCCATGCCTGTCCTGACCTGAGGCAGGATCCCTCTTCAGTTACCACCACTTGTTTCCCTATTCTCTTCTTGGGAGAGAAGGTAAAGAGGAACTGATATTGTATTAGTGAAAGTTGTACAGGTGTAATTCACTAACGTTTTTACTGTGCAGGCCAACCGGATTTTAATTTTTAAAAAATGGGAGGCAAAACACCTTTTAGTTTTTCTGGGTGGATGGTGTGTGTTCTCTCTCTTCTAATTTGTTCCGTGATTTTTCAAAAGCTGACTTCTTGAGAGATGCAGCAAATGATTTAAGAATCAAATAACAAGATAAATGACTCACTTATGGTAAAGAGGGCTAGCCTACCATAATCTGGTTTCAGAATTTCCTGAGACTGCTGACTGCTCAAGAAATGGGCATTTCTGTGTGGCAAAAATGTTCAACAGAATTGCAGAGCTGGCAGGGAGGGTCCGAAATTTTGTTTCCCCTTGAGTATGTTTTCTAGATACATGCTTTCCAAGCTATGAAAGGTATCTATGGTGGAGACCAAGGCCATGGGGAGTCCTACTGGAGCCTGAGGCCAGAGGAAAAATGTAAACCCCGTATACATTTGTCAAAATAACTCCTGTATTTTGAACTGAGTGGGAAAATCAGTAAAACTTCTACAACCACAAAGTTGCCCAATTTGTCCATACCCCACCGTCAACCGTCCTAAACCCATGTGACAGGGGACAGCCCAGCTAGCTACCTGGGAACTTTGGGCTGTTTAGGAATAACTATTTCCATTGCGCAGTAGTGCTGGATCACAAAACAATCAAGCAGCACTTACCTGCGTTTAAACTTCCGATATTTTGTTCATCATGGATTTTTTTGCATATATTTTTAAAAATAATTTTTAAAGGCATGGTTTGTCTTGATTAATGAGTTTTTTGGCAAAAAGCTTCTCCTTGTTAGTATGGAGATCTGAACTACCTGACAACCCATTTCCAGGTTAGTGCCCCCTTGAGGCTGCCAACCCGGTCAGGGGCCTCCCTGGGGTTCCCCAGTGTAGCCAGGCCTAGTCCTCACCCCCAACCCAACTAGCCACTTCAGGCATGACTCCCAGCAGCCCAGTCTCTGCTGCAGGACGGGACATCCCAGCTCAATGACCCTGCAAATTTTTAACAAATATGCGCCCTCCACTCCAGCATCAGTTGTAACCAGGAGTTTTCTATCTACTAAAACCGAAACTCTTCCAATTAGTTGAGAATTCAGTGCTATAAAGAGGGTGATGACAGTAATAGCCCCAAGAAGTTACACACTGATGGGGCAGATGAGGGAGGCGCAGGGTGGAAGGGCCCAGGCAGGGGCTCAGGGTCCTCCTGGCAGGAAGCTGATCTTCCAAGATAGGAGGAAGCAAAGCTGTGGACACTCACGTGCGTTTCATGAGATACAGACCTTGGGCCACTGAGGCCTTCAGCCAATCTGCTCCAGGAGTGAGGAGAGGGAGGGGGCACAGAGCTGTCCAGCTAAACCTCTGTCCAGAATAATAGGGTCACTGCCAATGCTCATTCACAGCCGTGCGCGGGACAGGGAGGCAGCCACAGCTGCTGGACAGCTCCCCGTATCTTCCTCCATCATTTGCCTACAGGAAGACTCAATTTCAAGCCCGCTCTTATCCAGCGATGGTCATTGTCTTTCTTGATTTCAAATAGTTAGAATTTACTTGGGTATCAAAGGCTAAACGTGACTTCAGCAAGTAAAACTAAAGCAGGTGACTTCCAGGGGGGCAAACCTTCTTTGCACTCTAGACCAGACACCTCCACTCTGCAGCCTGCACCTTCTCCTTGGGCCCCGCTCCATTCATGGTCACGTCATTTACTGAGTCAATAATCACTTCTCCAATCCCCCAACACCAGTCCATCACTAAGTCTGGATGACTAGTCTCTACCATGTATCTCAAATTTGCCCCTTCTCTCCATCCCCACGGCATCTTCCTGGCCCCAGCCATCATCTATCTCCTCTCCCATGGATCTCTTCAGAAGCTTCCTACATGGTCCCCTTCCTCCCAATCAGCAGCTCACATTTTCAGTGTGCAAAATGGATCATGTCCCCTGCAGAAAATACTCCAGACAAGACCTCAAAGTTGTTAACCTGAGTTTCATGATCCTGTGGGATTAGCTCTGCCTATCATCCTCTTGAAGCACCCCCACCCCCACCCCAGCTCCTCCTGGCCTTGGAACTTTCCCACTCTCCCCAGAGCAAATTTCTACTCTTCCCTCATTCTGCCAGGAGGACAACCAGGAGGCAGAGTGGAGAGCATGTGGGGAGATGTACTCAGTTCTGTGATCAGCCCCTCCAGCATGTGGACATGGGCTTCAGGCCCCCCTTGGGAAGAAGCACTCAAGCCCCCAGACCAGCTACTCACTCAAGTGATGAGAAGACAGTTGTGTCTGCATTTTGAGCCAATCTCTCCTTGAACAGAAACTGTCCTTAGGTGCTTTCCAAGACCCCTTCTGGGACCCCAGAGGAGCCTCACAAGACTGTGTCTCCTAAATGGCTATTTTGCTCCAATAGACATTAGAATCCATGTTTCTCAAATGACATTTTTAAATCTCAGCCATTTTGGTAGAAAGTAGCATGAAGGCCCCTGTCTGAGGGATTTCTGAATGGCACCTAATGCACAACTTTTCGAATAGGATGACAGGAGGACAGGAAAAGAGGTACGAGGGAAAAAAATAGCTTTGGAGAAAAGAAGTTACAGTATATTTGAATTTAAAATACTAAAAATATCAGGAGCACCTGAGGGGCTCAGTCAGTTAAGCATCTGACTCTTGATCTCAGCTCAGCCCTTGATCTCCAGGTTTTGAGTTTGGGCCCTGCACTGGGCCCCATGCTGGGTATGGAGTCTACTTAGAAAATACTAAAATTATCAAAACCACTTTCCATTTATCAGGATGGCTGTAGTTTAAAAGGGGAAAGGGGCACCTGGGTGGCTCAGTTGGCTAAGCATCAGGTCATGATCCTGGAGTCCTGGGATTGGGGATGGGGAATCGGGGATCGGGGATCAGGGATGGAGTCCTGCCCCAGTCTCCCTGCTCAGCAGGGAGTCTTCTCCCCCTCTTTCTGCCCCCATCCTGCTCATGCTCTCTCTCTTGCTTGCTCACTCTCTCTCTAGTAAATACATTTTTAAAAAGGGAGAAAGAGGAGCACCTGGGTGGCTCAGTTGTTAAGCATGTGCCTTTAGTTCAGGTCATGATCCCAGGGTCCTGGGATCAAGCCCCATGTCGGGATCTCTGCTCAGTGGGAAACTTGCTTTCCTTCTCCTACTCCCCGTGCTTGTGTTCCTGCTTTTGCTGTCTCTCTCTCTCTCTGTCACAGAAACAAATAAAACCTTTAACAAAAAATTAAAAAATAAAAAGGGAGAAAGAAAGAATATAACAAGTATTGGTGAGAATGTGGAGAATTTAGAACCCTTGCACACCAGTGGTGGGGATGAATGATACTTCAGCTCCTTGGAAAACAGGTGGGTCATTTCCCAAAGGGTTAAACATAGAAAGGCCATGGGACCCAGCAATCTATCCCCAAAAGAATGGGAAGCAGGAGCCCCAGGGGCTTCTTGTACATGTTTGTAGCAGTAATAACACATGATAATCCCAGGCCTGGGGACCACGCAGGCATCGGCTGACAAATGACAGGATACACAAGATGCAGGGAATCCACACAATGGAATATTCCTCTGCCGTAAAACAGAAGGACATTCTGACACGTGCTATAGCATGACTGAATCGTGCTAAGTGAAATAAGCCAGTCACAAAAGGACCAATAGACTGCATAATAAGGACCAATAGGAGGGAGGCAGGGGAGTCAAAGTCACAGAGACAGCAAGTAGAATGGCGGTTGCCGGGGCCTGGGGGGAGGAAAGAATGAGGAGTTCGTGGTGAATGGGTACAAGGGTTTCAGCTCCAAGAGATGGCTAATGGTGAAGGCCAAGTGACAGTGAGAATATACATAATGTCACTGAGCCACATGATGCGAGTGGTTAAAATGGTAAATTTTGTGATATATATATTTCACCAAAAAAAAAAAATTACTAGAAATAAACAAGCAAAAGAAAAGTCAGGTTTGTGACCACATTTCCACCTGCGCTCCGTGGGGGTGAGGCGGCCAGTCTGGGCTCCGCTTTGGATTGAGCAGGGCTTCCTGGTGTCGCTGCCCTCCTGGAGCCTCTGTGGGCCAGGGGATGCTGGGGGAAGAGCCAGGGTGGGGGCTGAGTGCTCACTCCACCCTTCCGGATGTCCAGGCTCCAGGCCACAGACCCCCCCCCCCGCCACACCTGTCGACGTGTCCCTGGGGACGGGCTTGGTGTGGCCACAGACACCCTTCAAGGCAGTGATGATTCTTATAACTTTAATGGACCAGTGGCAGTAAAATGATTTCGCCTTTGGTACTGAGCAGTAATTTTAAAATTATAGGCCTGGAACAGTGCTGGTAAGTATGTCGTAAAAGCACCACTCAAAAAGGAAAAAAAAAAAAAGAGGAAGACTTTTATTGCAATAAAAATGTTAGCACCAGGTCACCTCTTGGTTTACATAACCCTCTCCACAGTAATTTTGGATGATGATTGCAGTTCCAATCTTCACTCCAAAAGCTCCCCTCGGCCTTGCTCAGCACTCAGAAGTGCCCTGAAACAATAATCATTTGTGTATTGATTTGGGGGAGAATCAATCCAATTCAGTCTACCTCACTGAATTATTAATGGAGCAAAGCACATCAGAGCCCCAAGGTGGGTTAACGGATAAATGTTCTTTAGCCCTGTGGCTGCTGGAGGGATAAACGTGACAGGTTGCAAGAGTCTGAGTCCAGAGAGAGCCCCAAGGCTGCCTGGATGAATTAGGAAAGTCATCGGGACAAGCCCTCACAGCCCCAGCTATGGGTCCAAGTGGGGTAGGGGGGAGCCACAGCCCACTTCCAGCCTCCAGGTGAGGGCCCCTGTCCCTGTTAGAGCTCCTGGGACAACCCCCCACCAGGGGACACAAGACAACTAGCACAGTGCTCCCCACTCACCCGGGTTCAGAAGCCCCCTCCTCCACATATTGGACTTAATGCTTGTATTTCAATCCGCTCATTTTATCCCATGTAAGCCTTTCCACCTCAAAGGAAAACTCTGTGTCATTACTTTGAAAGTAGATCCAGACTCCTGCTGTAAATAGAGAACCAGAAATAGAAGCAGGACCCTAACAAAACATTGCACATTTTGTTGTCTGCATCCCTAGTTTTCTGTCTGCTCTGTCTATCTGTCTGTCTCTATGTCTGTGTACTAATCTCTACCAAGGAGATTTAGGAAGTCGTCAAGAACATTCAAGACACACTAGCATCAAAACTGAGAATTTCTCCTCTGTCACGTGAGAAAAACTGGAGGAGAATTGAAGATCAAATAATGCTCTTGTATTGCGGGTTAGAGGTATTTGGAGTAAGTTGTGTCAGTCTCCACCCAGGTCATTCAAGTCCCACCAAAAATCACCTCAACCATCCCACAAACAGGAAAAGAGGTCTGATGAGGCACAGACGCTGGAATGGACCAGCAGAGGACTCATTCTGGCTTCCAGCTCACTTTCTGTGTGAGAGGCTTCTGAATTTTTATGAGCCTGGGCTTCCTTACCTGGAAATAGGGGCACGACAGGGCTTAAGAGTGTTAATACTTGCAAGGCACTTACAACAGCGCCTGGCACAGAAGTAAACACGAGCCATTATCCAAATGGCCCCCTCTGGGAAAACTCCTATTCAGTCTTCAGAACCCAAGCCAGCCATCTCTCTGCCCTCCGACCTCACTTCTCCTCTCTACTTTGAACAAGCTTCTGGGACTGCACACATCGTCCTCTTGTAATTTACAGACTCATTTTTGTGGCTATCTGTGTCCTTCCTAGATGTATTAGTACGCCCTCTACATCCCCATCACCCAAGGCAACTCTGCTCACAACCTGTGGGAGATGATCAGCAGGTGTTTACCTGTATCAACTGAAGCAGACAATAGTATAGCTCTGACTCTGTCCAGAAATACTGTTCTTTCATCCGGTCTTTCGTGGGAAAGAAGTCCCACCGGCATGCCTGGGAATCAGACATCACTGCCAGTGAACCCCATCTCATCCCTTTCCCCCTCCCCGACCCAGCCAGAGCTTGGTTCGCATACGTCCTCTTCTTCATTGTTATAATTTTACTACATACTACGTACCCATGGCCAATGGATCATATGGTTCTGTGTGCTTTAAACCTCGCTGTAAGTGGTTAACATACAGCTTGTATCCTCTGATAACTTGCTTTTTCCCACCCAGCATTATGTCTTCAAACTTTATCCACACTGATCGTCACAGATCTCATGTATTCATCCAGGAATCAAGAAAATTCATGGTCCCCAATCACACTTCCAGCACACAGCTGAGCATGGCAGGGGTTCGGACATCAGCCCACAGCTGTGAGATGTGGGACCCAGCTAAAGGCTGGCTGACAGCTTAGCCTAACCTTTCCTGAAATGCAATGGGAACCTCTTCCTACCTGCTCATCCTTTGTGGGCTG
>PITA01002974.1:98260-148778 GCA_004023965.1 Spilogale gracilis
AGAGAGAGAGAGAGAGAGAGAGAGAGAGAGAGAGATCACAAGTAGGCAGAGAGGCAGGCAGAGAGAGAGGAGGAAGCAGGCTCCCTGCTGAGCAGAAAGCACGATGCAGGCCTCAATCCCAGGACCCTGAGATCATGACCTGAGCCAAAGGCAGAGGCTTAAACTACTGAGCCACCCAGGTGCCCCACACAATTCCTTTTAATGTTTTCATTATTATGCCACCTATGTATGCATTATATCTTGAGGACATTCACACTGTTTCAGTGTTTTGCTATTGCCAGGAATGTTGGTACCATGTGATGGCTTCCAAGTCATGGAGATTTATAAGTGGGTTTCTCCCCTTAGCCTGGCATCAGGAGATTTGTGGTCCACAATGACCCTCACTGATCCCAGGCTCCTGGGTGTCACACTCTTGCAATCCCCTCCCTCCCCTTGAGCATGGGCTATGACTAGAGATTCTCTTCTATGAGTAGCAAAAGTGATGGATTCAAAATTAGGTTCCAGAAAATGATAGCCTCCATCTTGGACTGCCCTCTCCCATCATTTTTCACCCAGGCACTTGCTCACTCTGTGGAAAGCCATGCTGTGAGCTGTCCCATGGACCAGCCCATGTGGTAAGAAAGAGGGAGGTCCCCAGCCAAAGCCACAGAGAACTGAATCCCACCGACAGCCAGTGTGTGAGCTGAGAAGACGATCCTCCCTCAGCAGAGCCTTCGGATGAAACTGCAGCCCCTTAATCGCAACCTCCCCAGAGATTCTGAATCACAGGCACCCAGCCAAGCAGCTTCTTGACCCACAGAAACTCTGAAGCTTAAAAATATATCAGTTTTTGAGCCCACTAAGATTTGTAGTAATTTGTTATGCAGCAGTATGTAACTAAAGCCAAATCTAAATGTATTCATAAACATCTGCCCAATTCCCCCTACTCCAGAGCTAGTAATTACTCCTAGGCTCTTGCCTATGATGAGGCATGGCCACTATCCTCTTATAATTACAGGTTCATTTCATCCTCACTCAGCCTCAGAGGCTTCTGGGTACAGCACCATCACATGCTGGACACACCTGTCAGATCTTAACTCCATTAATGCCCCTCTTTTCTCTCCCTCCCTCCCTCTCTTATCTTTTCTCTTTCTTTCTTTATTTCTCTTTCTTTTTTTTTTTTAAAGATTTTACTAATTTGACAGAGAGAAAGACAACCAGAGAGGGAACACAAGCAGGGGGAGTGAGAGAGGGAGAAGCAGGCTTCCCGCCGAGCAGGGAGCCTGACGTGGGACTCGATCCCGGGTCTCTGGGATCATGACCTGAGCCGAAGGCAGTCGCCCAACCAACTGAGCCACCCAGGTGCCCGCCTTTCTTTTCTTTTCTTTTCTTTTCTTTTCTTTTCTTTTCTTTTCTTTCTTTCTTTCTTTCTTTCTTTCTTTCTTTCTTTCTTTCTTTCTTTCTTTCTTTCTTTCCTTCTTTCCTTCTTTCTTCCTTTCCTTTCCTTTCCTCCCTCCCTCCTTTCTTTCTTTTTTCTTCTTTCTTTCCCCTTCCTTCTTTCCTTCTTTCTTTTTCTTTATTTCTTTTTCTTCTTCTTCTCCAAGTATCTTTGAACCCTCACCATGTACCAGGCAATGTTTTAGGCAAGTCGTCTCCTCCACAGCAATGGAGGAGAGTTCCAGATTCCTGCTTGAAGACTGCTTATAGGATGAACATTTTTATGTTGAAGCCCTAAACCCCAAAACCTAGAATGTGACTATCTTTGGAGATAGGGTCTTTAAAGAGGTTTAAATTAAGTTACACTGAAACCACTGTGATGTGCTCTAATCGAATCTGATTTGTGTCCTTCTAAGAAGAAGAAATTTGGACAGAGATGTGTGAGCACATAGACAAAAGCACTATTGGAAGACACAGCGAAAAGATGGTCCCATGCCTTGGTTTCCTTTTGAGGTTGCTCTGCCCCTTGTTTCCAAGCCAAAGGGAGCAGTTGAATCACGGATACCTATTGCCAGTGTATCTAGAAGGTGGGATATAAAAATGCTCATTTTCTCAGCAATTCTGGGAGTTATCATCAGCTTTCATATAATATTTTCTTGTATGGCTGGAGGGAAAAAGAAAACCTAATGACTTCAATTTGCTTCTATTCGACTGAACATCTTTTCATATGTTTTTTTTTTTTTTGCGTTTTGCCTTTCTTCCTCTGAGAATTGCCTATTTCTACTTTTTACAACTTTTTCAAGGAGAAAAAAAAATATTCAGAAATAGAAAGGTATGTGTGCTACACTCAGGACCAAGACCAAATAAAACTGTGCCTCCCAAAGCCTCTCACAAGGGCACATTTGTCAACAGAATGAATGTGCCTTGAAATTCCTTCATTAGGGTGCCTGGTGGCTCAGTGAGTTAAAGCCTCTGCCTTCGGCTCAGGTCATGACCTCAGGGTCCTGGGATTGAGGCCCTCCTTGGGCTCTCTGGTCAGCAGGGAACCTGCTTCCTCCTCTCTCTCTGCCTGCCTCTCTGCCTACTTGTGATCTCTCTCTCTGTCAAATAAATAAATAAATCTTTAAAAAAAAAAGAAATTCCTCCTCTAGCAGGTTTCCAGGGTATTTTATTTGTTCAATATATGAATCATTAGCATCATAGCAGCTGAAATAATCAGAGCCAAGAAGCGTAAAGGTTTCCTTCCAGCTCCTAAATCTCAGATAACAAAGAAAAAAGGCAAGTTATCTAGCCCTGGAAATACAAATTTACATTTTCTCAGGTAGCTGAGGCCAAGTGCAACTTCACATCATGTGGACATCTAGTGAGTTGTGTGCAGAGAGAAAGTCACTGAGATCCTTAGGGTGTGCTTTCTTCCACTTGAATCCCTATACTGTCAACAAAGGAAATTGTGCAAAACACAACGGAGTCATGTGGGTGGGTTTTTTTTTTTCTTTCAGAGAATGAGCATCAGAAATGGCCATTCGAAAAGTTCATTCAAATATTTATTTAGATAACATTTGATGTCACTTAGAAAACTAAGAGGTAATATTTTTTACATTTTCCCTTGGTTTTTAAAAATTTTTGTAAAGAGGAGAAAACAAGCCCAGTTTTCCTAATTTTGTCAACAAACCAAAGTCTCATTGGATTCCACCTACAGTGTGGCCACAGGCAGCCATGTTTGGAGTAGTCAAGTGTAGGAGGCAGGGAGAACACACGCCCATCAGAACTCAGTGTTCTGTCAAATCTAAGTGCAACAATGACAACAACAGGAATAACAACTGCTCTCAAGGCAACACGTCATTTTCTGCTCCTTAGGTAGGCAAAAATCCCAAGTTGTTAACCCCACTTGGGGTTACATTGTCACTCTTTGATACATCTCAGCCCAAAATTCAGATCATCTCAAGGCAAGCCTTGCGGTCCTTCCTCACAACGTCCTTGTCCTGGATGTCCTTTGAGCACCCTCTCTATATGAGATCCCTGCATGTAAGAAGTCAGAAAGGCTTTTCTTCACTTTATGAAAGATGGAAGTGGGGAGCTATGTGGTGTGGCTTGGCCACAGCTGCCCAGCACTTAGACCAAAGAGGAAGGAAAGTGGCAGGTGATGTGGAAAACTCTGCTCTCTAGAAGAAAACAGAACGCTTCTAAGGATAGACATTTGAGCATTAGAATACTTTCAGCTGCAAGTCACAGAAATCCAAGTCAACTTTTCCTCAGGAACTCTGGCCTGGGGTGTGTCCCAAAGCTTAACAGGGGAATGCATAAAAAACATGGCAGTAGACTATGTGCTTTGGGTCTCTCATCCCAGCCCTTCTCCCTGTGCCTGAGCTGTTCTCTTCCCCCAGGATCTTCTGTTTCCTGAAAGCACATGGCAGGAAACATGGCACCCCCAGAGCCACCATCACCATCACCCACAGCACCCGCATCTGCGCAGTACAGGCCAGCTGCTCAAGTTCCAAACTCTGTGGAAGGGCTCTGATTGGCCCAGCCTGGCTAGCTGCTCTCCTACATAGGTCATCCTGGATCAGGTGTCTAGCTGTGGTCAAGGGCTCGCATTGTCTGGTCTTGAAGTCCTGGGAATCGGCATCAAGCGGGAGTCATTTCTAGATATTTCTGCAGTGTGTCCTACAATGTGCCATGAACTTCTGAATCGTTAAGTTTTTGGTGTGAACACAAGTTTTCAATTCACCTAGGTAAATACCTAGGAGTGGGACTCCAGACTGTATGGGAAAGGGATATTCAACTTTAGAAGAAACTACAAGAGCTCACTGAAGAAGAAATGGATAAAGCAAATAGTGCTGTATCTATTAATGAAATTGGATTTTTAGCGAAAATTTTCCAGCAAAGAAAGCTTCATACCCAGATGGTTTTGTTGGTGAATTCTACTAAAAATTAAAGAAGAAATCTTATCAATCCTATACACAACCTTTTCAGGAACATAAAATAGGAGGGAAACTTCTTCTTTTTTTTTTTTTTTTTTTTTTTTTTTTTTTTTTTAGGAGGGAAACTTCTTAATTCACTATATGAGACTAGATTTATCCTGATACCAAAACCAGAGAAAGACTTTAAAATAAAAGAAATATGCCATACACCAGATGCAAGATTCCTCAGCAAAGTAGTGGGAAACAGTCCAGAAATATATTAAAACTATACTATATCACAACTAAATGGAGTTTATCTCAGGATTGCAAGGCAGATTCAACACTGGAAAATCAGTCCGTGTAATTTGTCAAAAATCCATACACCTCCATACCACAAAGAATAAATTTTACTGTGTGCAAATTTCAAGAAATCAGCCAGAATGTCAGGGGAGTCCAAGATGAAATACACACAGTGACACATAAACCTGTTTACAAACACATGGCCTAAGCACACCCAACCTGGTGAGAAAGGGAGGAGCTAAGACGGTGTTTTGACCAGATTCCCTAAGAAGAAAGAAAGAAAAAAAAACACATAAACTTGTGTTTTCGTTGGTAAATTTGTTTCTGAAATAGATATGGGCTACGAATTCCAAAGCTGTTTTACATGTATAGTAGAGTTGAACAAATAAGTAGGTATTTGGAGATGATGTGATAATAAGAGGTTTTTTCATTGACTGAGAAAGAAGTTACCAAAAAAAAAAAAAATCAAAGAGGCAGGGATGCCAGAATGAACACCATGGTGCTGGACGGGAGTCAGAAATATCAGTACGAATTCATTTGTTGAAGTGCGTATGCAGACAGAAATAGAGATATGTGTATTTGCATGCTTAGAATACATACATGGAATTCCTTAGTGCGGGGTGCCTGGGTGGCTCAGTCGGTTAAGCATCTGCCTTTGGCTCAGGTCATGGTCTCAGGGTCCTGGGATCCAGCCCCGCCTTGGGCTCCCTGCTCAGTGGAGAACCTGCTCCTCCCTCTCCCTCTGCTGCTCGCCCTGCTTGTGCTTGCTCTCTCTCACTCCTTCCATCCCCATCAAATAAATAAATAAATAAAATCTAAAAAAAACCACGAAAAACACAAATAGAAACCAGTACACACTTATTAGAATGGCTAAAATAAAACATTGGCGATACCCGATGCTGATGAAATTGCAGGGCAACTTGAATTCTCAAAACTGTTGATGTGGTATTATGGAAAACAGGGTGCAGTTTCTTATAAAGGTAAACTTACACTTACCCTATGAGATTCAGCCATCCCACTTGTAGGTATTTCCCCTGGAGAAATGAAAACTTAGGTACACACATATCTGTATTTGAATATCTACAGCATTTTCTTCATAATGGCCCCAAACTGGAAATAATCCAAATCTCCTTCAACAAAATAAACTGTGGTACACTCCAAAATGGAATATTACCCAGAAGAAAACAAGGAGCAAACTACCGATACATAATAACATGGATGAATCTCAGTATGAAGGAAAGAAACCAGACTCATAATGGTATGTACTATATGAGTCCATATATATGACACTCTCTGACAGACAAAACTGTGATGGACAGTAGATCACTGGTTTCCAGAAGCTGGGATTTGTGGAAGGGTTAACTCTTAAGGGGTTAACTACAATGGATTTGGGGGACTGATGAAATTGTTCTTTATCATGACGGATGAGGTTACATGACTTTACACATTTGCCAAAACTCAAAACTACAGGGCCCCTGGGTAGCTTGGTGGGTTGAGCCTCTGCCTTTGGCTCAGGTCATGATCTCAGGGTCGTGGGATCAAGGCCCACGTCGGGCTCTCAGGGAGCCTGCTTCCTCCTCTCTCTCTGCCTGCCTCTCTGCCTACTTGTGAACTCTCTGTCAAATAAATAAATAAAATCTTAAAAATAATAATAATAAATAAAATCTTTAAAAATAAAATAAAAAATAAAAGATTTTAAAAAAACTCAAAATTACACACGTGAAAGAGGTGAATTTTATTATATGTAAACTACTTTCTATTAAATTTTAAAATTTGTCCAGTATATAGAGAGCCAAAGCTCTCCGGACACCTCAACCCAGTCTCTTCCCTACCTTTCTAGAAGTAACCATTAAAGCGAGTTTAACATAGGGTCTTTTTTTAACATACTTATATATGTAAGAAAATATACAATTTTCAGGTTTTTTAAGCATAATGAACACTATCACATTGCATATATTTTTCAGTCGAGGGAATTTTCAAGGGTCCCTTCGGAAGCTCTCTGAAGTCATTGGGGAGTAGAGGCTGACATGTCCCAGGACCATGAGAGAACAGTGTGAGCTCCGTCGACCCTCTCCCTACTTCCTCTGGGGCCCTCAACACCCCAGGAGGCTCAGCCCGGGGGAAGGTGGAGATGGCCAGCCACACCTCAGGGACCTGTCTGTGTGGCCTGTGCCAATCACTGCACATTTTATATTCCTTCCCCTGATCTTAGAGAACACATTCAAGGAATACCTGAGGCCCCATTCTGCTCTCAAGACTCAGCCCAACATTCAGAGCCATGCACAACTCTTCACCCTGAGCCACCAAGGCAGGGGACTGTCAGTCTGAAGCCACCAGGAGCCAATTGCCCCCCAACATGTAGGCAACCACAATGAAAGCAGAGCCAAGGGTTGGAGAATGAGCTGATGGGTCCTGAAAACATTGCTGGAGACCATGAAGCCACCAACCAGAAGCCAGCATCACCTCTGGACTTCCTGGTATCTGGAGCCAGTGAAGGTCTCATATCCCCATGCACCAACTGCAGAGCTCAAAACCAAGGGTTGGCTGCAGGTCACCTGTCTCCCCAGCCCCCCAAAGAAGGGGGTTTTAAGCCCTTCCCACAGAGGCTGCCTGCATGCCCTCCGTGTGCCTTGACACCCTCCCCTTGGATTGGACCCACCTCCCAAAGGCACCGATGGCATTGCAACATGACACAGCCAGAAGCACATGCTTTCTCTGTCAGAATCCTTTGGCCCCTTTGTCAAGGACGGGTTCCTGCATTTGCACATTCTGTTCCATCTATTGCAGGTTTAGTGTTTTGGTTATGGAAATAATTTTAAATAATTATATTATTCTTTTAAAATCGTTCCACAGATTATAGATTAACAGATGCAATAATAAAGTACATATGCCATGTTGTTGTGCTTGGTTGCAAATATAAAATCTAGCATTATCTCAAAATTACTGGGAGACATTACATGTTTATGTTGCTAATAGGTTATTAAAGACCATAATTATGCCGGGGTGCCTGGGTGGCTCAGCTGGTTGAGTATCTGGCTCTTTTTCTTTTTTTTTTTAATTTTTCAATTATTTGAGAGAAAGACATGAGAGGGAGGAAGTTCAGAGGGAGAAGCAGGCTCCCTGATGCAAGACTCAATGCTGGGATTCCAGGATCATGACCTGAGCTGAGGGCAGTCGCTCAACCAAGCCACCACCCAGGTACCCAAGTGTCTGACTCTTGATTTTGGTTCAGGTTATGATCTCTGAGTCATGAAATCTGTGCTCAGTGGGGAGTCTGCTTTGAATTCTCCCTCTCCCTCTGCCCCTCCTCCCCTTGTACGCACACACTCCCTCTCAAATAAATGAAGAAAAAAAATTTTTTAAGATTCTGTTCACTTATTTGACAGAGAGAAACACAGCTAGAGAGGGAACACAAGCAGGGGGAGTGAGAGAAGCAGGCTTCCTGCGGATCAGAGAGCCTGATTCAGGGCTCGATCCCAGGTCTCCGGGATCATGACCTGAGCCGAAGGCAGTGGCTTAACCAACTGAGCCACCCAGGCGCCCCATATGAAGAAATTTTTTAAAAAATTATTGATAATCCCAAATAAGCTTTTGTTTATTTGGAATATATCTATAAATATTTGAGACATTTGAAATGAAAACTGAGAAAAATACACAAATACTTGATTTATGTAACTGATGTTAAAACAACAATAATAAACCTATTTTACGTTATCCTAAATAACATCTTTATGAAACCATTTACAAAATAATACAAAATTTAGCAAGAAGCTGGCATTGTTTTAAAGCTTTGCCAATCTCATTTATGGTGAATTTAATAGATGACAGCTGGACTGTCATATCTACTCTCGTCTTCAGCCTCTTGGGCTATGCTATTCTGATTGAAGTAGAACAAGGAAATCTGTCCTCAAACTAACATGTAGCTGGAAAAGAGGTGAGTATTTCAATGGACTTGGCCAAAAATTGTGGATATTCTTCTTTCCTAATACACTAAAGCTGAATAAATGGTCGTGTGGAATCTGAAACCATACCAACACACATTTCATATTCTGTGACATTAAAATATACTGGTATACTTTATTCTTTATGGATCAGACATTGGTCATTTGGAAAATATTGGTTCACCAAATCATGCATATTTTCCAAACGTTGACTATTTTGTTATACAATATGGAAAAAGTATATTCATTAATATAACCACCAACCTCATCAGACAGTTTTTAAGTATTTGAAAGTGGGCAAGCTCACGATGGTAGATACTTTCTCCAAGGTTACAATTCTTGCCTGGAAATTCCTATTTTATCACTGGCAACAAACAGTGTTGTCTTCCTTGAGTGACGGGCTCATTTTATTTATTTTCCAGAAAATGTCTGTTAAATAGTCGGTTACTCCCTCAAGCAAAAATGGTGTTTTATTAAAAATGTGGCCATGTCCGCTAACAACTCAGTCACAAGTACTGCTTCTCGAAACAGCCACTGTCCCTGAATGCTCCCGAAGACGGGCTTTCTGCCTACTTCCCATTTCCACACAGAAAGGATTAAAAAGTTGTGTGCTCGAATATCTAGATTTAATAAAATTAATAATGCTTACTGCTTCATAAAAGACATTCTTAAGGGAAAGTGGCTTTTTCTTTTTCTGGCAAAAGTGGTGGTGAAGAATAAACACACTGACAGTGGGGCCCTTCAGTGCCCCTGCTTCTCTTCCTGCTAAGGCGCCAGCAATTTTCCTCACCATTGCTTTTGCACATCATCAACATAGTAAAACAGCACCATAACATCTGAGTATCATTATGAAAATCAATTTGACTACCTGAAAGGGTCTTAGGGACATTTTTTTTTTTTTAAGATTTTATTTATTTGCCAGAGAGAAACACAGCCAGAGAGGGAACACAAGCAGGGAGAGTGAGAGAGGGAGAAGCAGGCTTCCTGCCGAGCAGGGAGCCCGATGTGGGACTTGATCCTGGGTCTCCAGGATCATGCCCTGAGCTGAAGGCAGTTGCTTAACCAACTGAGCCACCCAGGTGCCCTGACTCTTAGGGACATTTTGAGAAGTGCTGCCTTATGCTATTGGAAAAGAGGGACTAGTTGTCCAAAAACTTCAGATTACATAATCCAATCAAGATAACAGGATCAATTTTTTAAAGTCACATGTCTACAAATGCCTACCATGTTTCAAGCACCATTAGGTTCTGGGGACACAAATGTAAATATAGGCATATGTGGCTCCCTATGCCTTAGGGCTTAATTTTGTTTGAGGAGACAGACAAACAATAGACAAAAAGACAAACTTGGACGATGAAAAGGCTATTAAAGGACATAGACTGGGAGGTTGTACTAGAGTCCTTGCCTCCCCCAGGAGAATGGCAAGGGGGGGGGGCTTCCCAAGGTGGTACCCTTAAGGAAGGCCAGAAAATGCCAAAGATCCTTCCTGCAAAAGGCCCAGGAAACAGCATTCCAAGTACAGAACACAGAAAATACAAAGGCCCTGGGGAAGAAATAGCTAACAGCCAGAATTACGCCCTTCAACCAACATCTCCCCTTGGCCACCCAAGTAGGCCAGTGCTCAAAACTGACCTGGTATATCTCAGGCTAGCAGTAAAGGATGCACCAAGAAAAAGTACAACCCCACCACTACTCAAGCCCTATCACCACTAAACTCTACTCTGATTGGACTGGGCCGAATGCGCCCATCAGAACCGCAACAAGAGGAGAAACAGACAATAAACCCAGACGCATGGGAGAGGTAGAAAGAGATGCTGCTTCTGGAGGTGAATTTGACTCTTAGAACAAAGGCTGATGCCCTAACGGCCATCTCCACAGCTCCTTGGGACTGTCCTGTTGCTTCTGACATGAATTTGTTAAGTCTGACCTGAGTGTTCCTGGGTAACTGTTCAAAATTCCAAAGTCTCGCTGCACTCCGAGGAACTTCAGCGCAATTGGTCAGCCCCCCCACCCCCGCCCTGTATTTGTGCAGCAGCCGGAGCCGCGATCTGTAGGGATGTGCTTCCCACCTCGACCCCTGGGAATACGGGCTCTGATTCGCGCAAGGGTCCCAGTGACCGTCCCCTCCCCGTTGTTTTCCTCCTTCCCGAAGCCGCACGAGCAAGGTGGTCGGGTTCTAGTTGGACCTTGCCAGGCGCGTCTGCGAAATGGGTGATACCGATAGCACTGCTTGAGATGGAGCTCGGCGGAGGAGTGGGCTGGCCGGATCGCTTGTCCTCGCTCGTCCAGGCCGCGGACGCCACCGCCCGCAGAGACCCGAGGAGAAGACCCTACCGCGGTAGAGGGCCGGCGAAACTGGTTTCTCAGGCTCACCTTCACACACCCAAAGTGATGGAGGTCCTGAGTAGTGCAGTGTCGAGCAAAAATGTGTGCGCACCGGTTAAAAGAGAGCCGGGACGCTCGGTCGAGGCACCGCTGGGATTCGAACCCAGGATCTCCTGTTTACTAGACAGGCGCTTTAACCAACTAAGCCACGGCGCCGCCCGCAGGAACACTGCGAGAAACTGCTTCCCATCACCATTTATTCCATGCCCGGTGCGCGTGCGCACGAATCCCGTCGGCAGCAGACGCATGCGTGGTGTCCGGTTCGGCTCACACCGGTGGCTGAGGCGAAGGGCGGATGTGAAACCCGGGAGCGAGTGGCGCGAGATGTCCCCATGGGATGGTCTTCCTGGTTTCTGTGGTGTCTGCCCCCGGGCGCAGAGCCGCGGTGGCCGGGTGTTTGGGGGATGCCCGCGCAAAGTAGGGCTTTCTGCCCTCCAGACCTGGCGCGGGAAGCCCCCGAGGCCGTCCGGCGAGGGCGAGGCCGAGGTCGGGGCGCACACCCCGCAGTGGCTCCGCCGGGAGCACGCAGCGCAGCGGTCACTCCGGCGCCCGCAACCCGGGAGGCGTCGGTGCTCCGGTGCCGCGCTGTAACCCGTCCTGCCGGCGCCTCCGGCCGCCTGGCGGGACCGAAACTCCGGTGGTGGCGGTTCTCCTGCCGAGCCTGAGCCGGGGGCGAGGCGGTGAGCTGGCCCTGAGGGACCTAGAGCTTCGAGGGGGCCCCCGATGCCGCACGTGGGGAAGTTTGTGCTGCGGGAGACAGCGGGGCCCTCCCCACTCAGGCCTCCCGCCTGCTGCTTCTGGGCCTCCTCTCCCGTACACCGCAGCCACCTCGTCCCGACACCTGTTGGGCCTGTGAGCGACCACAAAACCAAACACTGCTGACCTCCTTCATCCAGCGTGCCTCCGGCAGGAGGACCTCATCCACAGAAATGTAAGTGTCTGCAAGTAGGTGTGCACACGAGTCACTCAAGTATTACTTGTAATAGCAAAACCCGAGAAGCCACCTGCGTGCCCATCAGTGGGGCACTGTTGGCACCTGCAGTTCTGCCGTGCCCCACAGAGGGGTGGGGGAGGTGGGGGCACATCTGCACGGGGAGAGGGATTCCAATTAGCAATGGGACAGCCCAGCTGCTGGAAGGGCACAGAGACGACTTCTGACACGTTCATACATCATGGACGTGAATAAATGGAGATATCCTGACCAGCCAGCCTCAGTCTGACCAGTCACCAGGGTTACGACCGACCGAGGGGGGCAGCACGGAGCCCAGGACCCGCCCAAATAGTGACTACCAGTTTCTGGTGCCCCTAGGCAGTTACCCCATGCCAGTCAATTGACAGGAAATAAATCAGGCCTGCAATTAAGTTTTTAAAACAAACCAAGGGGCATACTCCTGATTGGTGGAAATCATGTGAGCCAAACCAGCCGGCAAAGGAAGCCCTTCCTGTTAACTGAAACCTTTGTGCATTGTGAAGTAATTGATTTGTGGAGTGTGTGGTGCACTGTGGAAGCAGGAAGAGGGCCTTATATCTGCCTGGGCATTCTGGAAATGGAAAAGTCTGGGGTGGAGAGTGTGAGACATTCTGTGATGGCAGTGCCCTCCATCCACCTGCCTCTGACCCTCCTCTTCCCCGGTCAATGGCCATCCCAAAGCACTAGCCAGGGAGGCACCCACAGTGCCTTAGCACACAACAGCCTCCTCTACAGAGGGGTCCCCACACATCTTCCTATTCATTTGACAAAAAAAGCCTTCCTCAGGAGCTGTGGGTGCTGGCCTGGCTGCCTCACAGGGCAACACCAGAGTCCAAAATGTGTTCATAAAAGGAGACAGAATGAACACCAAGACAGAAAGCTTAGGAGTGGCAAAAATGCTTCTAGAATTCACATACACACTTCTTTTATAAAGGAATCTCAATTTATTCTGCATGAAAACTAAAAATAGCATTTGATCCCCAAGGGGGCTGTGTTGTGGAGCTGAGGCCATGCCCTTGCCCCAATCTGACACACCCACCCACGCAGGGTCCAGCCTTAGAGAAAGGTTCCCTCAGAGCCCCAGAACCTGCCTCACAGGTGACCTGTGCTCACAGGTGAGCTCAAGTTAGTTAACAAGCCCAGTGGCCATCAGTCGTCTGTGCCCGGGTTGCCCTCCTGTGACAGTGAATCTTCCCCTCCTGATGATAATGAGGCTTCTGTTGACAAGTCTTTTGCATCCATCCGGCAGAACACACAGTTGGTGACTGTTTCAGGAAAAATGTCACTTTCGTAGACGGAGAAAGGCCTGTCACATACTTCACACTGACATGAAATATTTAAAAAGAATAAAAGCAAGTGCTGGTCAGAGGGGACCAGGACATCCAGGTAGGATTCTCCCACCAGGTCCGACCCTCTCTGGCTGGGCCAAAGCAAGAGCTGCCTCTCCTCTCGGTGGTCTCTATCCCCACAAGGGTGGGCATTGCAGGCCACTGAGAATGCACATGGGCTTGTCCCTCTTTTCCCCCACAGAAGCTATGCAGGTATGACCAGCCCATCCCCTGCTGTGGGGATCCTGGAGGCCGGAGTGACAAGCCACTTCACAGTGGAGAGGACAGGGGTAGGTGTCTAACCCCATCCTCTGCCCTTCACAGAACACTGGGGCCGAGGGGCTATCCTAACTCCCTGACATCCAGGAGGCCAGACTTACAGAACCATGAGAAGCAAGTAGGCAAGATTTCTGAACAAAGCACTAATTTTTACTAGATGTTGCAGGTACTGAGCCTCCTCCTCTATCTCAGTCTGTTTCTGGCCAAGGCACACAGAATAGTGGATACAGTGGCACAGCTAACCCTCCCCATTTGCTTCCCACACACAAGTGAGCAACACCACGGGCCAGGCTGTCAGGCCGTGGGCAGGGGTCTCAGGGATGCCTGCCACCATGGCATTCTCCTGCAAGATGACTTGTCTCTGCCTTGGCAGGCCAGGCCCCAGTGCTTTGCCACTTTTGCCCACACAGGGCACTAAGGCCTGCAGGAGAGGCAGCCACACCCCACCCAGGGCAGGCCCTCTGGAAATTCTGGCTTCGGAGGTTTCTTACATTGATTTTGAGCAAGCCAAACGGGGAGGGCCCATCTTCGGAACAGCTTCAAGAAACTTGGTCCTTTACCGACCTTATTCTACAGCATAATTATCCATGGCCCAACCCCAAAATGGCAGGGCTCGGAGGAGGCAGCTCTTGGGGACCCTGTCCTAGGTGGCAGGTGGAGGACACGGGCAAGCACTGCTTTGTAGCTAGTCAACTTCTAGGCCCATGGGCCCGCAAGGCCACACAAGCCATGAGGATCACAAAGGCCACAAAGACAAGGTCCATGTTGGTCCCACTCCCTCCTCATCTCTCTGCCCTTCAGAGTAGCCATTCCCAGCAGTAGCTCCTGGCTGGGCCTTCTAAAAGAAGACAAGCCTAGGTGGTTTCCCCTCGAGGGAAGGAAGACTCAGAGAACCCAGCAGAGATTCCTCAAGCCTCCCAAGGTGCAGTCAAGTGTCTATACTGCAAGGGCCTCATAGGGACTGGCCTCCAGCACCCAGGGATAGACTCTGTGGCCAGCCCTGGTGATACCTGGTGAAGCAGATGTGCCCATCCTACTACCACCATCCTCCACTAGAGAAAAACAGGCACCTGAGCCCCTTCCACGGGAATGCACTGGGGCCCTGACCAAGGAGTCTGCAGCTAAAGCGTGGGAGGCTAATGCCATGTCCAGCTGTGTGCCTAGCCATGCTCCTCTGACTTATTTCACTCCTCAGATACCCCAGGCTCACTCCTCCCTCAGCGTCTCCATTCTGGCTCCTCCCATTGCTGGGAAGTCCTTCCCCTAAACATCTACACAGCTCAATCCCTTACCACCTCAGGTCTTTAATAAATGTTAACCTTCTCAGTGAGGCCTATCCTGGCCATACTTTCAAGTGTGACCAGCAGGAACGCTTGAGTGGCTCAGTGGGTTGAGCAACTGACTCTTAATTTCAGCTCAGGCCATGATCTCAAGGTCTTGGGATCAAGCCCCCTGTACAGCTTGCTCCTCCCTAAGCAGGGGGGTCTTTCCCTCTCCCCCTCCCCCACCTGCATGTGCCCTTTCTTTCTCAAATAGTCACCAGAGTTCCCGTTCCCATCCATTCCCCTTCCCTAAGTAATTTCTCTCCAAATTATTTATCACCATGGATGTACGACATATTTTTGTTGCTTCTTTATTCATGGTCTCCTCTTTTAGAACCTAAGTTCCCTCAGGGCAAAAATTTTAGTCTGTTTGTGGTTTTATCCCTAGTTTACCAATAAATGTTAATTCAAAGAATAAATTCATTTGTGGAAGAAAGTAATGAAAGCCTCCATTGAGCTTAATATTACCCAATACCAACCTGTTTCATCTTTAAGTCTAGGGACTTTTTGTACGCGATTACCAGAGGAATTTGGTCAATTTCTTCAATATTCCATAGTCTCATGGTTTTGTCCTAAAACAAGTTAAACAGTAAACCGGCAGTCACAAGATGGGCCCCTTCAGCTGGGAGGCCCCAGGAAGGTGCATTGCATCCAGGTTACAATGTGAAGAACCCCAACGTGCAGAGTAGCAGAATTAGGGCACCCAACAATCTGGCTTTTTCCAGGACCATCCCACCTTTAGTACCGGTATGTCCCACATCCCAACAAACACATTCCAGGGTGCAGAAAGTCCCACTTTTCAGCAATGGATGTGGAAGTATGAGGGGAAAGGACAAAATCCATACAGTGGCCCACAAAATAGGAACTGAAAGAAAAACTATTTTTAATGACAAATGGATATGCATAGCTACGTGATCCGCCTTCCATAGTTGCTGTCAGTTATCCATTGCTTGCAGTTCACAGTAAGTTCCCATTAATGGGTCATCCATTATTACCATGATTCATTCACACAATGTAACTGCATCATAATCATAAGTGTTAATAAGACCAAAAAAGGAAAGAAAAGGTACACATATTGGGAAAGAAGGAATAAAACTCTTTGCTCACAGATGACATGATGGTCTGTGTGGAAAATACAAAAGAATCAACAAAAAGAATCTTGGAATTCATAAGTGATCACACCAGATTGCAGGATACAATGGTAATACACAAAAGTCAGTCACTTTCTTATATACCATCAATAAACAGCTGGAACTTTAAATTAAAAACACTACCATTTATATACCCCCAAAGAAAGTACTTAGGTGTATGTATGTATATATATATATATATATATATATATATATATATATATATAGCAAAATATGTACAAGATCTATATAAGGACAACTATGAAACTCTTCATGAATATGAAGATTGAATATTGGCAAGATGTCAGTTCTTTCCAACATGATTGGGATTCAGTGCAATCCCAATCAAAATCCCAGCAACTTGTTTTGTGGATACTGACAAACTGATTCTAAAGTTTTTATGAAGAGATAAAAGATCCAGAATAGCCAATATTATCCAATATAATGAAGAGAGGAACAAAGTTGGAGGACTGACACTACTCAACTTCAAGATTTATTGTAAAGCTACAGCTATCAAGACACTGTGGTACTGGTAGAAGAACAGACATATCATTGGAACAGAATGGAAAGCCCAGAAATAGGCCCACATAAACATAATCCACTTTAAAAAAGAGTAAAGGAAATACAATGGGAGAAATACAGTCTTTTCAACATATGGTGCCAGAACAACTTAACATCCACATGCAAAAAAAAAAAAAAAAAGATCTAGACACAGACCTTATTACATCCTACATAAAAATTAGCTCAAAATGAAAAAAAAATTAACTCAAAATGGATCACAGACCAAAATCCAAATTTATAAAACTCCTAGAGAATAGCATAGCAAAATATCTAGATGACCTTGGGTTTGATGATGACTTTTAGATAAAACATCATGGGGCGCCTGCATGGCTCAGTTGGTTGAGCGACTGCCTTCAGCTTGGAGACCTGGGATCGAGTCCCACATCGGGCTCCCTGCTCAGCAAGAAGCCTGCTTCTCCCTCTCTCACTCCCCCTGCTTGTGTTCCCTCTCTGGCTATGTTTCTCTCTGTCAAATAAATAAAATCTTAAAAAAAAAATCAAAGACATGGTCCATGAAAGAAATAATTAAGCTAAACTTCATTAAAATTAAATTTTTTCTGTACTGCAAAAGACAGGGATATTTGCAAAAGACATCTGATAAAGGATTATTATCACAAATCTATAAAGAAGGCTTCAAACTTAACAAGAAAACAACCCAGTTAAAAAAACAACAAAGATTTTTTTTTAAAGATTTTATTTATTTATTTGACAGAGAGAGAGATCACAAGTAGGCAGAGAGGCAGGCAGAGTGAGTGGAGGAAGCGGGCTGTCTGCCAAGCAGCCCTATATAGGCCTCGATCTCAGGACCCTGAGATCATGACCAGACCTGAAGGCAGAGGCTTTAACCCACTGAGCCACCCAGGTGCCCCAGAATAAAGATCTTAACAGGCCTCTTAGCAAAAAGGCATACAGATGGCAAATACACATGTGAAATATGTTCCACATCATATGCAAATTTAATTTGCAAATTAAAGTAACAAAAATATTCCACTATGCACCTATTACAATGGCCAAAATCTGGAACACAAACAATAATGCTAAGGAGGAAGGGAGCAACAGGAACTCTCACTCACTGCTGATGGGAGTGCAAAAGCCACCTGGTGGTTTTCCTGCAAAACTAAACATACTCTTACCATACAATCTAGCAATCAACCACTTGATATTTATCTGAGGGAATTTAAAACTTAGGTCCACACAAAAACCTCCACAAGGATGTTTATAGCAGCTTTATTCATAATCGCCAAAATGTACAAGCAACAAAGATGGCTTTCAGTAGATACACGGATAAACTGGTACAACCAGACGATGGGCTACTATCTGGTGCCAAAAAGAAATGAGCTATTAAGACATGAAAGGACATAGAAGAAGAAGACATTAAGCCATGAAAAGACATTAAATGCATACTACTAAGTGAAAGAATCGGTCTGAGAAAGGCCATATACTACACACATCCAACTATATAACATTCTGGAAAAGGTAAAACTATGGAGACAGTAAAAAGATCAATAATACCCAGGAGTTTGGGAAGGGAGGGATTATAATCTGTCATTGTAGGTTCATCAGTTATTCTAAATATCTCACCTGATGGGATATACTGATAAAGGGTGAGGGTCACGTATTTGTGGGAGCGGGGAGTATATGAGAAATCTCTCTACCTCCTCTCAAATTTGCTATGGACCTAAAACTGCTCTAAAAACACAGAAGAGGGGTGCCTGGGCTCAGTCAGTTAAGCATCTGACTCTTGATTTCGGCTCAGGGTCGTGAGATCTCGTCCCTCACCAGGCTCCAAGCTCAGTGTGGAGCCTGCTTGGAATTCTCTCTCCCTCTCCCTCTGACCCTCTCCTCATCATGCACTCTCTCTCTCAAATAAATATTGCTCAGGCATCAAAAAGAATGAAATCCTGCCATTTGCAATGATGTGGATGGAACTAGAGTTTATTATGCTAAGTGAAATAAGTCAGAGAAAGACATATCATATGATTTCACTTGTATGTGGAATTTAAGAAACAAAACAGATGAACATAGGGGAAGGGAAGGAAAAATAAGATGAAATCAAAGGAGATAAAACCATAGGGGACTCCTAACTATGGGAAACAACCAGGGTTGCTGGAGGGGAGGTGGGGGGGATGGGGTAACTGGGTGATGGACATTAAGGAAGGCACGTGATAGAATGAGCACTGGCTGTTACATGCAACTGATTAAAGTAATCATAAGTATTAGTACCTGTAAAACTAATAACAAATATCTTTTAAAAATAGAAAAATAAAAACTGGGAGGGATAGGAAGATTGGAGGTGATGGCTAGGTGGTGCAGGGTTTCCGTGGGGGTAATATGTTTCTAAAATTGATTGTGGGGACAGATGCACAATTCTGTGTAATAAGAAAAGCCATTGAGAGGGGAGAAGAGAAAAGCCACCGAATTGTACATTTTAAATATATGAATTGTATGGTAAGCGGATTTTATCTTCAAGAAACTGTTAAAGAGAAAAAAGGACACTTTGACAGTTTCTTACAAAGCTACACATAGTTTTGCCATGTGATCCAGCAATCACCCTCCTTGGTATTTACCCAAATGTCTTGAGAACTCCTAGCCACACAAAAACCTGCACGCAGATGTTTATGGCAGCATGATGCATAATTACCCCAAACTGGAAGCAATCAAGATGTCCCTCAATTAAAAGAAAGGAAGAAACAAACTGTGGTATATCCAGACAATGGAATATTATCCAGTGATTTTTGAAAATGAGCTGTCAAGCTGACACAGGAAGAACCCTCAAATGCATATTGCTAAGTGAAGGAATCAGCCGCTAAAGGCCACAGACTACATGCACCCAATTATATGGCATTCTGGAAAAGACAGAACTGTAGACAGTAAAAACTTGCTGGGGGTTCTGGGGTTGAAGGGGAGGGATGAACAGGAGGAGCACAGGCAATTGTTAGGGAGGGAAACTATTCTGTATGAAACTGTCATGGGGGATACATTACATGCATTTGACAAAACCCATACAACACAAAGAGTGAAATGTAAACTATGAATTTAGTTAATGTATCAATATTGGTTCTTCAGTGGCATCAAATATACCACACTTAATGCAAGACATTATTACTACTAGTGGAAACTGGGGAGGGGAAGGGGATATATGGGAACTCTCTGTACTGTTAGCCCAACTTTCTGTATACCTAAAACTGCTCTAAACAATAGAATCTTTAAAACACACACACACACACACACACACACACACACACACACACACACACACACACACACCAGTACTCCTGAGACGATGGTAACTGATGAATTAGTTTGGGAATACTGCTCAAATGATCATCCATTATCATATAATTTCTTTGATTGTTTTTATGGAGTGGAATCTAGTCAGCAGAACAGTGCCCACTCCCCAGAAATCCTCACCCTGATCCCCAGAACCTGTGACTATGTTAGGTGACATAACAAAGGGAATTAAGGTTGCAGGTGGAATTAAGATCACTGATGAGCTGATCTTACAAGAGGGAGATTGTTCTGGGTTACCCAGACAGGCTAGATATAGTGACAAATGTCCTTAGAAGTGGACAACACTGTGAGAAGAATATGTGCCTATAGAAGAAAGGCACAGAGAGATACGATGTTCTTGGCTTTGAAGATGCAGGAAGATGAACAAGCGGAGGAATGTGGTGGCTTCTAGAAAGGGTACGGAAATGGATTGTTCCATAGAGCCTACAGAAAGGAATACAGTCCTGTGGATGCTTTGATTTTAGCCTGGCAAGTCCTTGTCATACTTCTGTCTCACAGAACTGGAAGAAACTCAGTTTTCATTGTGTAATGGGTAAAGTGTATGGCGATTTATTATAGCAGCAGTAAGAAACTAATACACCGAGTCCTGTTAACATTTCCTGAACCGGCAGGCACAACTAAAGGCAACTAAATGCCATGTGGGAAAACAAAAAGGAACAGTGATTCCTTGGGTGTTGGCCCCCTGCTGTGTGGAGCTGTCGGAGTCCACCAACAATCACGTTCCACAGTATATCAAGTGATTTGCGGAATCCCCACAACCTAGCCCTTAAATACTTTGATTCAGAAATTGGGAGTTTCAGATCATCTTCTTGATTTCTATGAAGGTTTTAGTGAAAATTCAGAAAACATAAAAGCATATTGACATTTTATCTGAATACAAACTGGACGTTGCTCATCTCTCTACATATTCACAGACAACACAAATGTTAATTCTGGAAAATTCCCATTCAGCCTATTCACTTCTTTCCAAAGTAAGTGAAAAGATCTCACCCACTAAACGGCCTGCCCATCATGCACACCACACTCCACAGAGCCGTGTGATCTTCTCACCTGTGATGTTGGGTCTTTTTCTTTTCTTTTCTTTTTCTTTCCTCTCTCTCTCTCTCTCTCTCTCTCTCTCTCTCTCTCTTTTTGAGAGAGAAAGAGAGAGAGAGAGAAGAAGAAAGAGCTGAGGGCTGAGGTAGGCAGAGAGGGAATCTTTTTTTTTTTTAAAGATTTTATTTATTTATCTGACAGAGAGAAACACAGAGAGAGAGGGAACACAAGCAGAGGGACTGAGAGAGGGAGAAGCAGGCCTCCCGCTGAGCGGGAAGCCCGATGTGGGACTCGATCCTGGGTCTCCAGGATCATGACCTGAGCTCATGACCTGAGCTGAAAGCAGTGGCTCTACCAACTGAGCCACCCAGGTGCCCCAGGAGAGAGGAAATCTTAAGCAGACTCCCCATTGAGCATGGAGTCTGACTCTGGGCTCAATGCCATGACCCTGAAATCAGGACCTGAACCAAAACCAAGAGTCAGACACTTACCTGACTGAGCCACCCAGGAGGCGCCCCTGAGGTCTTTCTTAATAAAAGTTTTTAGTGGCCTTTCCCCTTCCTCAAAAATTGGAGAGGTGCTTTATAAAAATGATGAATTTGTAGAAATGGAAGAAGGTGTGTTCCTTAAACATGTACCTCTGAGACGTTACCACTGCTGGCTCTAGAGAAGATATTTGAAATGTGGGCCTAACATAAAATCATATGTTTAAAGTTGGCACAAGAATAATGTCCTCTGGTTTTGAAATACATTGAGGATAAGAGTGGAAGAAAAGGATTACAATAGAATTACAAAGAAAGGTATGGGGTGCCTGGGTGGCTCAGGTCAGGATCCCAGGGTCCCAGGATGGAGTTCCATATGCTGAGCAGGAAGCCTGCTTTCCCTCTGCTTGTGTTCCTGCTGTGGATGTTTCTCTCTGTGTCAAATAAATAAATAATATCTAGAAAGAAAGAGAGAGAGAAAAAGAAAAAGAAAGAAAAAGAGAAAAAAAGAAAAGGAAAGGAAAGGAAAAAGAAAAGAAAAGAAAAAACAAAAAGAAAAGGCTTAATGACTGAGCCACCCAGGCGCCCCTATTGAATCAATCTTATTGTACTTGTATTCTTTTCTTTAAGTCTTACATTTATGTATCTGAAGCACACATTATAATATAGCCTACAACATTTAAATATCCAATGAAGACTTTTTTAAAAGTCTAAATAACTTGCCATAAGAAGGAAACATTATAAAATATATAAAAACATTATAAAATATAAAATGTGTAAAAGAAACATGGGGCAGTCAGTTAACTGTCTGCCTTCGGCTCAGGTCATGATCCCAGGGTCCTGGGATGGAGCTCCGAATCGGGCTCCCTGTGCTCAGTGGGATGCCTGCTTCTCCCTCTGCCCTTCCCCCTACTTGTGTTCTCTCTCTCTCTCTCTCCATCAATTAAATAAACAAATAAATAAAATTAAAAAAAAATGTTTTATATAAAAATAAAAGCATTATAAAATATAAAAACATGAGATATAAAATAAACACATTATAAAACATAAAATATAAAAATAAAATTCATCCTATTATTAATTACTAATTGCTGCCATTAAGTAGTCCAATTATTACTGTTTCAATACTAGCATTTATGTAACAGAGAAGTAAAAATACCAAATCGGACATGCATTTCAAATAAACATTCATTTTTCTTATTTTGGTGTGCACTTTTACTTCTCTCCAGCTTTACTGAGATAAAGTAGTCATATTTTGGTATGTCTTTCATATTGTTGTATTAAAACAATAACACATTGGCATAGAACTTTTGTGTTCTATTATTATGGTCTTGGGGTCAGGTGTGGCAGTATCTGGGTTGGCTCTCCACAAGTTGGTCATGGCAGGCTGAGTCTTCCATGCATCTGGAAACCCCCAGACCACAGAATGACATGGCTCTCATAAAGGTCAGCAGGAGGTAAGGCGGGACACCCCCCACACAATTCTCTTGGGCTCACCACACCTGAAGGACAGCTCTCAGGATACCCTGAGATACTCTTGGGCTTGCTCTTATGCCAATGGCATGGGAGTTCCAGGATCTAGTGATGCAAAGACCCACCTGGGAGCTCAGGGTGGTCTCTGCTGCTCGTCAATGAACTTGTCGCCTTTCCCCCAAAGGCCCCCCACTGGCTCCATCACTCACTTGTCTGGGCAGGCCCTTGTTCCAACAAAGCTCAAATGTCAGTGGTCGCAGACACAGAAAGCTCCAGCAACTCCCCTCCTATGCAGACATAAGGACCTGCTTCCCACCTTCCCAGCCAGCTCCCTGCGTTGAGGGTGGCCTGGCATGGGGGTGGGGCAGGGGGGGAGGCAGTGCTAAGACAGAGCCAGCCCAGGAATTTAGCTTGACAGTAACAGTTCTGTGAACACCAGTTCCCACAAATGTGAGAGAGAATACAACTTTTACCTTCGAAGCGGACAGGACCCATCTCTTGTTGTTGCTAATGGCAACGTCTGTCACCCAGTCACTATGGCCCTGAAGAAAAAGAGAATTTTAACAAGCACCTAGAGGAAAAACCTTCGTAAGCAAGACAAACACAAAAACGCGAAATCAGGACCCCAGGGATGCCTGTGTTTAAGAGCAACTCATTGCGCCTCCCTGTCGTCACCTGTGACATGTAGCACAAAGTGTAAAAGTTGACAGTGCACGTGTCTATGAGGGCACTGTGCTCTTTAAAACAGTACTGTAGTGTTTAGCAGGATGGAAGAGTGACTATATTCCCAGCTGGTCCCAGAGCACCTCCCGCAGGCTTTCATTTGCTTTCTCTGTCCTAGGAAATAACTACTCCGAGGTCCTCCTGGTGAGGGGGCTTTTGCTTTAAGACACCGCAAACCTATCCCCTGTGGCCTAAGCAAATGGGGGGTTATCTTCCTCAGGTAAAAAGGAGCTCAGAGAAGAGAGACACTTAATGACGTCAGGGCTCTGCGTCAGCATCTGGACCATTCTTTAGCCTTCCCATTCCAGAAAGAGAAGGAAGGCGAGCCAGTGTGGTATGGTAGGAGGAAGGAGAGCAAGACAAAAGTGAAACTGCCATGTGTAACAAAGGTTAGGAGCTGGAGGGACCAAGAGTCATGGAGGCAAGCATTCACAGACAGATCGAGAGATCACAAGACCAGGGAGGCTGCAGAAATCTTGGGGTAGGGGACACTTGGCATGGAGGCACTGCTGTAGCCAGTCCTGGGACTGCCTAAGTTCTCTGGGTTCCTGCCAAGTTAGGGCAATCCATCCCCTCCTCATACAGCCACTTTGAGTCGAGTCTCCTCTAACTTGTCAGCCAAAACACTCAGATACCCACCATGTTGGAGCCCAGAGCTTTCTGTGTATGCCTCATGATAGCATTCATCTTTCTGCCGAGTAGTTTCTACTGTTCTTAGACACTTCTCCACCTCCGGGTTTTTGCATTTGCTGTTCCCTCTGCCTAGAATGCCCTTCCCACATATGCTCATTCACCAAGTCTTTCCTTGCCTTCAAGTTCTCAGTTCAAATGCCACCTTCTCTAAGAAGCCCTCCCTGCCCACCTTCTGTGGATGAGTCCTTGGGATCTACCTCTTTCACATCACCCAGTTGTGGTTTCTCTATTTCACCCATCATGGTCAATGATCTGCTTGTTGGTTTCTTGTCTGTTCTTCTCCACAGAGGTGTCAGCTCCAGTGGGGACATCTAGGTCTGTCTCACCTCCTGCTGTATCCCCAGCACCCAGCACCCAGAATTGACCCTCTATTTGATGCTGACATTGGTACCTTCAAGGAGAGCTTCCGGTAGCCTTCCGCTACATCCCAGATAGCCACAGTCCTGTCGAACCCTCCAGACACGAGAACAGAGGCTATGACACAAAATGATAATGTTTCAGGGGATGGGAGGGTCATCTTCCCCCTGCCAACTGCTTCCCCTTCAGCGAGGTCAAAGAGGAGCCACCATGGTTCAGTCCAAGGACACTCAAACCCCTTCCTGGGATGGCTCAATGACCCCCAACCAGTTACAGTCCCTTCTCATTATTCATGGCAGTGACACTTTACAGAAAGCCACCACAGATGCTGAATCAGTCAATGGTGAGCAATTTCTCCCAGGGGATCTATAGGGTGAGGTTCCTAGGAGCCTCTCTGGTCCCAACATTTCATTAACCGATCAATACATAACCCTGTTTTAGGTCTGTTTCTGTTGAAACACACTGTAGTTGACACATGGTTTTTATTCATTAACATCAAATTCATGGCCATCAGTGCTGGAGCCCATGTCTGAACCCAGCTTATCCAACACCGGTGTTTTCCCTGTAAGGTGCATCACCGCCTTCTCGTACTGAGCAACACTGGACAGCAAGCACTTCAGCCCTGTGCTTGGGGGCTGTTCAAACAGCAGAGGCCCCTACCAAGTCCACCAAATGCAAAATAACTGCACTAAAGGACCCGGAAAACGAACACTTGCCAAAAAGGGAGCTGAAACAAGAAGGCAGAGGGTCGCCTTGTTCAACCGCAGCTGGGAGTGTGTGAATAGGCTCACATTCTTCACTGCCCTGCATGTGTCCACAGCCCCTGCTGCATCACAGAAGTGCCACAAATATGGATTTTAGAGTTATGAATAAATTTCACCCAGTATGCTAATTCACGAATGTGGAATGTGTGAATAGTGATGATGGATGGTGTGCAACTCTGAACCCCAAAAACACAAGGACAGAAACTGGTGGGATGCCTGCTAATGGGGTCTAACTCACAGAGACTGCTTGTGAAGAGGTAAAGTTGTTCAAAAACACCCCAACATTTCACAAGCCAGGCTCTGATTGCTTCTGTACTGGCTGGGGGCCCCTGAAACACACACAGAGCGAGCCTCACTCCCCACGAGATTGGAGGAGGAAAGCCATTGGCTCCTGAGTGTCGGGGGGCCATCGCTTCCCTCACTGAGGCTATGGGCTGAGGGTGCTTCCTGTCATCACCCCTGTTGGCATCCGTTCCCCTTCATCTGTCAAAAATGCCCCAATTTTCCATGTTAATGAATAAAACCCATGTGTCAACTACAGTGTGTTTCAACAGAAACAGACCTAAAACAGGGTTATGTATTGATCAGTTAATGAAAACACCCCACATGATCCTTCCATTCCCTCTGGTTGGAGGGTACTGACTTCGACCTCTAGTTCAGGAGGGTGGGCGAGTCACTCAAACCTAGCCTATCAGAGCCTTTCATTTCCTGCTAAAGTGATTGGTTCCGAAGTGGGTGTGAGTCCCAAGCTGAGCCAATGAAAGACTGTCCTGGGGCTTTATGCTGGTACCATCTAAAAGAAGGGTTTCTCTTTCTCCAGGACTGGCTCCCTGACAGCATTGTCTCAAGGGTCTGGATCCAGCCATGCCTGAAGTGAGATAGTGAGATCTGCTCTTGGACTTCCCCATTCCAGGAGTTAATAAATATCTTTGGCTTCTAAACCACATTAAGTAGAGTCTCTGCTACTTGCAAACTTCTGCCTATGAATGTACCTCTTGGCTTCTGTGTTCTCACCAAAAATAAGTCCACTCTCACCACTGGCATCATGAGAAATTGCCTCTCTATTCAATGGCAAGTCCAGGGGAATGGAACACGAGGACATCTGCCCCAGCACTCCCATAGGTATGAAATCTTTCTATGTGTTCATTACTCACTGTCTCTGGAAAAGTGGCAGGAGCTCACAGAACCTTCATGGCCCTTCATCAGAGTCACACAGGCGCCACTGTTCCGAAACTCCCCTGTATGGACATTCCATATTTTTAAGGTTTTATCCCAAGAGCTTGTACACAGAAAATGGCCACTGGAGGTAAAACAGCAGTTTGAGATTGCACCAGAATGTGCCCTGAAACACAGATGGAAGGGTACACACATCATCACTTCATGCCTGGAGAGTCTGAGGACATGGCTGTGATGAGGGGCACTGGAGCAGATCCCCTGTGACCTAATGGACATCATTCCCTTGATCATGATAGGCAAATCATGGTCTGGATCTTTCTTCCCCCATTTTTTAAAATTCAAATTCTAGTTAGTTAACATATAGTGTAATATTGGTTTCAGGAGGAGAATCTGGTGATTCATCACTTACAGATAACTCCCAGAGCTCATCCTAACAATTGCCCTCCTTAATGCCCACCATCCATTTAACCCATCCCCCACCCACCTCCCTCCATCAACCTTCAGTTTGTTAAGAGTCTCTTATGGTTTGCTTCCCTCTTTCTTCTTTTTCCCCTCTTCCCCTTTGCTCATCTGTTTTGATCCCTAAATTCCACCTATGAGTGAAGTCATACAGTACTTGTCTTTTTCTGACGGACTTATTTCACTTAGCATAATCCTGTCTAGCTCCATGCATATTGTTGCAAATGGCAAGATTTCGTTCTTTTGATGGATGAGTAAGATTCCACTGCATATATATTACGATGGTCAGATCTTAATTGCTCTGACTATGCAATATTCCAGGATTTCTCAATCATGGCAATACTGATATTTTGTGCTACCCACAATTCTTTGTGGTAAAGGGTTGTCCATCTACTAGATGCCAGTAGCCCCTACACTCAGCTATGACAACTAAAAATGTCTCCAGACATTGGCAAATTGTCCATTGGGGAATAAAACCGCCCCTGGTTAAGAACCACTGCACGACTTAGAGCTACCTGAGACTTGAGGAAAAATGTATCAGAAAATCTGTTAGTGGTGGTCAACAGAATAAGGAGACCCTTCAGGTCTCATACTGGATGACAAAAAGTGGGTTTCTCCTGCTCACCCGCCACCCCCTTTCTTCTAAGATGTGGAGGCCCTTCCTCCCCCACTCCTCTCTTACCATCTCCTCCCACTGCCCTTCCCAACTATTCCGTCTCTTTTCTCTCCCTCTCCCTTCATCTGTCTTCTGTGTCATTAAAGAGTATTTGAATGCTGTGCATTTAATTAAGTTTTGAGTTATCCGTTCTCAATTTTTATATGTCTTTAAAAAAAAATCTGTCAGAATTTTGGTGGTTTTGTTTTCTTTGTGATCCTCAAAGTATTTTTCTCATGAATATCATCTTCCATTATAAATAGTGTTCAAGAAAACCTATAAACAGGGGCACCTGTGTGGGCTCAGTCATTAAACATCTGCCTTCAGCTCAGGTCATGATCCCGGCGTCCTGGGATCAAGCCCTGCATTGGGCTCCCTGCTTCTCCCTCACTCATGTCCTGCCCCCCCCCCCCGCTTGTGTTCCCTCTCTAGCTGTCTTTCTCTCTGTAAAATAAATAAATAAAAATCTTTTTAAAAAAAGAAGAAAGAAAAGAAAACCTATAAACATAGACGAGCATATCTAAGTGGTCTGGATCCTAAAATCAGTCATTTTACTTGAAGGAAAGCTTGGACAAAACTGTTTGCTCTAGAGCTCAGGCCAGTTTTGGATTCTGCTTCAATTCTTTGTAGTGCACAGACTAAGAGAAAAGGAGAAGAAATATCAAGTTCTCAGGGTTATCCAGGGTCAAACTTTCCAAATCCCTGTGGCTGTTAGTCTAAGAGCCATCCCAGCATATACTGGAGATGGATTAAATGCTTTCCCCAGAATCCAAACATGGTGGTCGGGATTTAAACCAGGGATATCTCTATTTTCCAGGATGTGACTCTCATTTCAAATGAATTCCATTTCTCATAAAAGACTGTGGTACTTAACAACGATTTGGGGAAAGGGATTATGTTGCACTTGCTTCTGGGCAGGATGGAATCAAGGCACTTCTCCCTATTCCTCCTGCTGGGTACAGCTAACAATCCTGGGCATTTATAAAGCAAAGAGGAGACTAGGAAAGATGGAGACAAGAATGTAGACCAGCATGACATCTTAGGACCCAAGAATGGCATGCCGTGTGTTCCTAAGAAATCTACCCCCTGACACATCACTTTAGTTTTCTT
Organism: Spilogale gracilis; assembly: GCA_004023965.1. Taxonomy (NCBI): domain Eukaryota; kingdom Metazoa; phylum Chordata; class Mammalia; order Carnivora; family Mephitidae; genus Spilogale; species Spilogale gracilis. The sequence continues at coordinate 127,011 of PITA01002974.1, forward strand.
CGTACACCCTGTATTGAATACTGGTAAAGCCTGTAACCCAAGGAACAATGGAGACCATAAAAAGGCCCTCAAGAAAAGCCTGTTCTTCCTAGCCAGATGGATAGCTTGACAGAAAACTTATAGCCACAACCCAACTTATTCCAGCTAAACATCAGGAAAACCTGCATCCCATCCCCACCCCTGCCAGCAAGGGCCAAGAGGGAAGCCTAGACTTCCATCCTTGCCAGGCTCTACTGAGTTGGCCTGCTAGAACAAGATTTTAAGAGTGAAAGTTTTCTAATATAATTAATACACACAACATCCATGACACAACAGGAAATTACTCATACTAAGGGCCAGGAATATGTCATTATGAATGAGAAGATAATCAACAGATGCCCAACACTGAGATGACACAGACATTAGAATTATCTGACAAGGATTTTTAAGTGGCTACCATAAAAATGCTTCTGTGGACAATTACAATCATGCTTGAAGCAAATGAAAAGATAAAAAGCCTCAGTACAAAGAGAGAGGGAGCAAAAGAGAAAGCAGCAAGAGGGGCGGGATAAAAAACCTCCACGAGGAAATCAGAGATGTGACAGCGAGCCACATGGAAACTTTAGAACTGAAAAATAGGAAACCCAAAAGGAAAAATTCAATGAAAAAGACAGAGAAAAAGAATCAGTGAATATGGAGACAGACAAAATAAATTAAATGGTCCAAAAAATAGACTGGAAGGAGGGAAAAAACAGCCTGAGAGACCCACAGGACTATAAGAAAGATCTAAAATTTGTGTCCTCAGAGTCCCAGAGGGAAAGGGGGTAATTTGGCAAAAGACAAACCTACAGATTCAAAAAGCTAAGCAAAACTCAAGTAGGATAAACCAAGAGAAATCTACCCCCTGACACATCATAATTAACCTTCAAAGCCAACACTTGATCTCTAGTTCAAGCTGTAGGCTGGGGATAGAAATTACTTAAAAAAATTAAATAAATACTTAAACTTCTGAAAACAAAGGGAAAAATCTCGAAAGCAGCAAGAAGGAAATGGCCCCTTACCTACAAGGGAAAAACAACTTGAATGGCAGCAGATTCTTCATCAGAAACCATGAAGACAAGAAGTAAGTGATAGGACAGATTTCAAATAATGAAAGAAAAAAACCCCGTCAACCCTGATTTTTATATCTGGCAAAAATATCCTTTAGAAACGAATGGGAGTGGTGCCTGGGTGGCTTAGACAGTTAAGTGACCGACCCTTGATTTTGGCTCAAGTCATGATGTCAGTGTTGCAAGATTGAGCCCTACATGGGGCTCGAACTGGGCATGGAGCCTGCTTGAGATTCTCTCTCTCCTTGCTCTCCTTCTTCCCCTTCCCCTTCCCCTTCCCCTTTCCCCCTATCCTTCTGCCCCTCCCCCTCCTCAATCTCCCTCTTCCCTGCCCCTCCTTGCAGTATCTCTTTAAAATAAATAAATCTTTTAAAAATGCATAAAATAAAAGTTTTGTTACATATGGTTTTATCGCAATTTAAAAGATGTGATATTCCCCCAAACCACTAAACTATTCACTTGAAATGGGTACATTCTCTGATCTGTGAATTATATCTCAATAAAGCTGTCAAGAGAGAATGAAACACAGGCAGGAAGAAGGGAAAGGGAAGGTGAATGACCACATGACATTTAAGAGTGATTTTTCATTACATATCCTTTTGTTCCTTTTTAATTTTGTACTGTGTTGCATGTTTTACATTTTCAAAAAGTAACTTACATATTTTGTAAGTAAAAACATGCCAGGCCCCTTGTTCAAAAACTAAGAATTTAAGGATGTTGACAGCAGAGCATGAAATCAAGTGTGGGGCACTCTGTATGGGGGGGCTGTGCAACTTCAGAGGCTGAATGTACAAAGCCAGCCCTGTCATGTGGCACTCAGAATCTCTGCCTTTATCTTTTCTTGCTAAAAGCTACATTTCAAAAAAAAAATCATATATTTGGGTTGATCAAAACATACCAAACATTTTGCTTATTTCCCTTTCCACTCCCACGGGGAAAACAGAACACAGTGAGCTGTGATGCCCACAGCAGGAACTGTGGCCACGTCCATGACCTGCACCCCTCAACTACCCGAGGGAAGTGGCCCATGGCACCCTGGACCTGGGTGTCCCTGAGAGTCCCTCTCAGTAACAGAGCTTGTGCTGAGCACATACTGTGTGGCCCATGCTGAGGCCCTGTGTGTGCTGTCCTGCTCAGGCCTCACCTCTGCTCAGTTTGCAGGTTAGGAATCTAAGGTCCAAGGTCACACAGGGTACAAATTTGCACACTCTTAACACCTGGCCAGATCCCCAAGGGACAGCCTGCCCCAGGCCAGCAGTGCTCGTCACTGACTGCAGCTGGCAGGGTGATGGAGCACATAGACATTCTAGGATCCTGCCTCCAGGGCCTGCTGGAGAGAACTGGCCACCCGAACTGGTCACCCACCAAAAAGCCCTCATGCACTCTGGATGATCAGATCTTCCCCTTTTATAGAAAACACTGGAAATTCACATTTGGGAGGGAGGTGGGGGAGCTCTGCACAATGTTTTCCAGGGCTGGCTCATGTGGAAACAGATGCACCTGAGCCCTGTCCCTGCTCAGAAGCCACAGCTAGTGGTATCCCCCGTCTGCCTCCCTCCTTCCCTTTCCCCATCTCCAGCCTCCTCTGAGCACCCATCACCAAGCTGGGGATGCCCCACGTGGACACCCAGTCACAGGCCAAAGTGTGCAGGCCAAATCCAGGAGGGCATGAATGGGACTCGGGCCCACCTCCCTGCAGCAGGATGGGGCCCCTCCTCACTTGGTGATGGTGAGCAGCGTGGTCTGGGAGGTGATGTCCCAGATCTTGATGCTTTTGTCCAGTGAGACAGAAGCCACCCTCTGGCTGTCGGGGTCAAAGCAGCATGCTGTGAGAGACTGCTTGTGATGATCTGAGGCACAGGGAAAGCAACTCATTACCTGGCATTCCACAGGCCTCCACTGGGGCAGCCACCACATCACGGAAATGCAATTCCAGCTTCACAAGGGACTCTACACTCACACAAGCATTTCCCAGGTGCCAACCACGTGCCAGGCTTAGAATGAGAGGCACAGCCGAATGGCTCCCTGACCCCACAGAGCGACCCGTCTGATGGGGAGACGCCCTTGGGCAAGCAGCAGCCCACCACACGTTGGGGGCCCCAAGCGGGGTGTGCAGTAGGTCCTGGCTCCCAGCCCCGACAGATCGAGGAGGGACCTTAAAAGTTAGCAGGAGAACCAGAATAGGAAGAGGGCCCCCAAAGAAGGAACAGCCAGTGTGAAGGCCTGGAGGCGGGACAGAGCATGGAGAAGCGTGTGTGCAGCTAGAAGCTGGAGGCCGAGGACACGTAGAGGATGAAGTGACATGGGAAGGGAAGGTAGTGACAGCGGGAGGGCAGCACCCACGTGCCAGGTCCGTGCTCAGAAACAGAAACACAAGGTGCACATGGAAAGTAGGTGTGGGGTGTGGAAACACTGACCGAGGTCAGGAAGGCTACCCAGCAACGTGTTGTTAAGATCAGACACAAAGGAGACAGGATACATAGAGCAGACTTTCACTTCTTAGCTTTACGTACTTACCACATTTTTTTATGATCATCACATATTTTTTAATGTTTTAGTTTGAGATAACCGTCGACTCGCATGCAGGTGTAAGGAGCAAGACAGAGAGATCCTGTATGCCCATCACCCAGTTCCCCCCAATAGAGACAGCCTGTAGGCCTGCCATATCATAGCACAACCAGAAAATTGACATCTGATGCTGATTCTCTTCATAATTGAAAAATACGGACAAAAACATTATGAAGGTTGAGCCTCCGCTCAAGAAAAACATCAGGTTTTAACTGCCCACGGGATGCTGGACCAGAACATTGGTTCATTTACGGCAAGCACGGGGCTAATCCTGTGATTAGCCTGAACCAATGAGAATCAGGCCAGGTCTTAGCTGCTGGTGTTTTATCAGTGAGGGTCCTGTCTCTAATGAGGTGGCTCATGCTAGCCTCATCAGATAAGGCCATCGAAAGTCACAGTCGGTCAAGTGACAAGCAGCTGGTACCGTGGCAGATGGAACAGAGCAGGGCGTCCCAGCAAACTCACTTTTGACGTATGACACAGTGGTGGCGTTTTCTGCATCCATTACACAGATGGCCCGGTCCACATCCAAGGCCGAGACCACGTACTTGCCATCAGGAGAAAGCTTACAGGAGGCTATGAAGGTTTCGTGATTGATCTTCCACTGAATAGGGCAACAATCAAAAGGTGGTTTTCTCTCTAGCCCCACAGTCCAGCAGAACCTTCTGGAGTGACAGGAATGTTCCATCTATGCACCATCCAATATATCAGCTAGTCTCTGGCCACATGGGGCCATGGAGGACTTGCAGTGGGCTGGTGCAGATAAGGAACTGAATTTTAAATTTGGGTTGGTTTTAATTAATTAATTAATTTAATTTATGACTCTGTGTCCAGGACAGATGGACAAGGACGGGTAGAGCATCTAGCAGAACTGGCCACAAGGTTCTCATAATGACCAATTTTCCTCCCACTTAGTTGGGTAAGCAAGTGTTTATTAAGTGTCTGCCCTGTGCCTTGCACCATGGACAAGAAACCACAGCCCCTTAGGCCACTCACACTTCCCCAGGAGAGGCCGGCAGCAAACTTCAAAAAGGGGACAATGAGCCGCTCAACATTCTAGGAAAGGAGGGTCTCTCTGTATATTATAAATTATGGTACTGCCACTGTGGCAGTTTTAAAATACACACACAAATTCTTTGACAGTCCTCCTTCCAAAACGTAGAGTCTAATTTCCCACCCCTGAGCCTGGGTTGGATTTGGTGACTCACTTCTAACAAAGAGAATATGGCAGAAGTGACAGTGAGTGACCAGGTCATAAAGGAAACCGTGGCTTCCCCCGTGCTCTCTCTTGGATCACTTACTCTGCAGGAGCGAATGGCGACAGCCTAAGGACGCTCAAGCAGCCCTACGGGGGGAGCAACTGAGGGCTCCTGACCAAAGTCATGTGCGTGCGCCATCTTGGAAAGGGAGCCTTCAACCCAAGTTGAGCCTTCTCTGAACTGTGACCTCATAAGAAACCTGAGCCAGAACCACCCAGCTAAGCTGCTCCTAGATTTCTGTCAGAAAGTGGGAGGTAATAAGCATTTGTTGTTTTAAGTTGTTAAGTTTCAGGCTAATTTGTCAAACAGTGGTGGGATAACTAGATCAGTTAGTTGGCCAAGAGGCACGGATCGCTAGGGCACCAAAAATAAGTCAAAGCACCAAAAAGATGTTTAAAGAAGAAAAAAAAGAGCCCCTCAAATAGCAAAACTGGCTGGAGACAAGAGCAGGAAATGTACAAGAGAAGAAACAAACATTTGGAATAAAGTTCCAAGTCAGGAGCAATCAACGCTAGCCTCATTCTTCCACCAACCTAAGTGGCTAAAATGTTTTAAAAGTCATGCTATCCAGCTTGTGAGACAGTGAGTGCCCCTCCAGTGCACTGGAGAGGAGCTGGTATGGATGTCCAAAGGATAATTTTTAAAAGGCCATGTTTCTATACCAAATTACCAATAAAATCTAGCTCCATGCCCTTAAAAATATTGCATGTATATATAAAAAATTATACGCTGTTTCCCCATCATAGCATCCCTTATGATGGAGAAAAGTAAAAACAGTTTTAATGTCCTATAACAGGGAATAGTGCAACACGGCCTCCCTTATCCACACCACGGAATCCATGCATCCATGAAAAACGACCATGTCAGTGTGTCCTTACTCATCATTTATACTTGAGTGGAAAAAAAAGTCAAGATCTAGAAAACACACACAGAATGATGTTACGTTGTTACACACTCACCAGTGTTCATCTGGAAATTTGTGCGGACATAGGGAAGGAGATGCCAAGATATTAACTATAATCTCTGGGATGTTTATGGTGAATATAAATGGGACTTTGTACTGAGGAGTAGGGAAGGTGAGGAGGAGCTCCCTGGGGAGCCCTCGGCAGGACTGGGACTGCCGGGCACGGGACAGAGAGGGAGGGAGTCTCGGGCTTGTTCGGATGGATGGATGGTGACCCCTCCAAGCTCGGGAGAGAACCTGCCCCAGAAACTCATGTTTACACCCATGGCCTCAGCTCTACTTCCTGCCCTCTCAAATCCCAACACCCCCGTGAGGGAAAGACATGCAGTTCCCCCAGCCTGGAATGCCATGCCCCCCTCTCCCCCACTCCCCCTACTTGTGTATCCAAACCCTTCCCACCCTTCCAGCAAAAGCCCTTCTCTGCCTGCCCCAAGAAGCTTTCCTTCCCCAATGCCCTCCCTCCATGACCTGGGGTCCCTGAGAAAATTCTCCTTTTCTGAAGCCTGGTTTCCCCTCCCACCCCAGCCCCCGCACAGCTGAAGCCCTCCGCGCCCCTGAGGTCTAGTCAAGAACCCGTGCTGTCGTGCTGGGTGGGCCACACTCACCAGCAGCTTGCCTGTCTCAAGGTCCCAAGCCCTCACCGCTTTGTCATAGGACGCTGTGATAATTCTGCCAAGAAAATGACCCAGACAGTTATGGCTATGGGTTCTATGAAAAAAGAAAAAAAGGAAAATTCTTCACAGAAAATACAACTTCGGACCAAGATTGCAAGTAATGCATAAATTTTTCTCAAGATGCTCGCTGAGCCCCCTCCATGACCTCCCTGGAAACAAATGGAAGCTTACACCAGGGGACACTCTTCCTGAGTCCCTCAGCCGCCCAGATATGTTCTTCCGTCCTCAGGGCATTAAAGGGACTGCGTCTTCTCTTCTGTGAGTGACGGTCTCCTTCTGAGGGGATATCTTTCCACTCATGCAGACCAACCCTTTCCTTCTCTGCTCATGGGGCTGTCTTTTTACAGAAACACTGACAGCTCACTTTGTTCTGAAACGTTTTCTTGTACATTTAGTAACATAACATAAATGTACCTTTGTCCCTACTAATATACATGTACCTCTCTCCCGCTGGCATGCTTCTGTGGCTATCTGCGTCCCCCACGGAGGAAGGATCCCCACAAGACTTTTTACCAGCTTTGTAGCTACTGCTCAGGGTACAAGCATATCTATTTTAAAGGAAAGCCCCTTGGGATGCCTGGGTGGTTCAGTCAATTAAGCCTCTGCCTTCCGCTCAGGTCATGATCCCAGGGTCCTGGGATCGAGTCCCACATCAGGCTCCTTGCTTGGCAGGGAGCTTGCTTCTCCCTCTGCTTATGCTCTCTCACTCTATCTCTCTGTGTCAAACAAATACAAAAAAAAATTTTTTTTAAAGTCCCTTGTGTTTTAAAGGCTCATCTCACATCCTGGGCCTCCGTTTCCCTTGTGACGTGCCAACTGGAACTCAGTCCTTGTGGCCCCTTGCAGCTTCAGCGGGGCTCCGGGTGTGACCACGGAAAGGCAACTCTGGGAGGAAAAGGCAGACTGGCTTTATCTGAGCCACCATACCACCATACACACTGTCTTTTCAGTGTTTTACATTTTCCAAGAGTTGCCACATCCCCTGGACTCTCACCGCAGAACGTGGGAACCATGGAGACAGAGGTGGGAGAAAGGGATTGTAGCTGCCAAGAGAACAGAAAAGCGTCCCTGGCGCACTGCACACTGGCCTGCCCCCTCACTCCCCTGCCCAGCCCCAGACGAGGGAAAGGTCACCTTCTGCTGTCAGCCGTCACGCTGCACTCTGAGATAGGAGCTTTGGGTCTGTGCTCAAAATCCCGAATGACCAAGCCATCCACAGCATCCTCAAATCAATAGGAGAGAGGGAGAGAGGGAGAGAGGTCACTGAGCTGCTGGTGGAAGTCGTGGAATGAGCTCGACGGCAGCCCTAAGCTTGTCCACAACAGCAAAGTGCGACAGGCCCTGGTCCCATGCCTCTCGCCCCGCTCCAAAGGGCAAAAGAACTCTCCAGCCTCTCCCCAGAGCAGCAGGGCACCCTGCCCCTCCCCACAATGTCCCTGGAGAACACCCCCTCGCCTGCACAGGCACCAGAGCAAAACAGCCCTGTGAGGGGCGGGGCCAGAGACAGTTTTCTCCATCTCTAGTGGACAAAGGGGTTTGGCAGAATCTTGCAAGACCTTGCAAGAACTTGTTAAAAGTTCACACTCTTTGGCCCAGCAGTGCTACTCTGCAGGGTCTCTCCTAACAGGCAAAGATCGTGCAGAAAAAGGTTCATTGGGCATTAGAGGGGACGGCGGGCATGCTGGCACCAGCCACCTCAAGGGAGCAGTTAAACAAATTCCAGCATGCCAACAGTGGGGCACCAGCCACGGTTAGCAAGCCGGCACTTGATGACGAGGGAGTCCGATGAGATTGAAGCCAGGCAATAACCCGAGAACATGAAGAGAAGAAAAGAGAGTGCAGAAGTAAAAAGTGCCCATTTTGGCAGAGGTGAAATATTTCTAGTTAGAAATGTGCCAAGAGCTTTTCAGCATAAGCTGCAGTGGAAAAGTCCCCATGAGAAACAGGTTACTGCTAAGACAATGAATTCCTAGAAAGGTCTTGGGCTGCTAGGTGAAAATACGGAGCACAAGATCTTCTGGGCTAACTGGGGCTAGCCTGGGAGAGTACTTCCTGATGGACAGATCCCACTTTGTGTTAAGAGCCCAAATCGAGGGACACCTGGGTGGCTCAGGCGGTTCAGCGTCTGCCTTCAACTCAGGTCATGATCCCAGGGTCCTGGGATCAAGTCCTGTACGGGCTCCTTGCTCAGTCAGAGCACCTGCTTCTCTCTCTGCTTGCCACTCCCCCTGCTTGTTCTCTCTTTCCCTCTCTCTGATCCCTCTCCCTGTCAGGGGTCCCCAAGACCATTGCCAGGCTCCGTGAGTCTCCAGGACGCCCACAGGACCCTGCGGATAATCAGACGCATGGCTAAGATTTACTACAACAAAAGACAAAGCAAAATCAGCAAAGGGGAAGGAGCCTGGCCTGGAGCCCAGAGAACTCCAGGCACAAGCTTCCAAGAGTCTTCCAGTAGGTCACAACGGGACACACCTAATTCCTCCAGCAACCCTGTTGTAATAACATAGGTGATGTGTCATCTATCTGGGAGATATGCCTGAGCTTCGGGGCCCAGGGTTTTTGGGGGGGATTCTCTAGCATACACCAAAATCCAGACTCCCAGAAGGAAAGCAGGTGCTCAGCATGAACCACGGCTGATGCCAACAGTATGGGTACACTGAGTCCTCTCTATCACTTAGCGGATCGCAGGACACCATGGGCAGTCCAGCTCCCAGATGCCAGCCAAGGCCAGCCCTGCAGGCGGTCTCACCCGTTATACGAACCCTTTTCTGTACACATTCAGGCCCTCAACGCCCTCTCCATTAAGACTTGAAACGGTGCGGTTGTGTTTGGGGAACCCAGCAGGCCCTAAGCAGAGGCAGGGAGAGACAGCAGGAATCCAAGAAGGAACTCACTGGAAGAGGACTCATCCAAGCTGCAAACCTGGACTCACGAGTCTACTAGCTTGGGAGGAAAGAACGGGCCCAGGCAGCCTGCATGTGATCCAGCCTCCCTGGCTGGAGTGTGCCTCTAGCACAAACATGGAACCAAGAAAATGACCACTGTGGGACCTGGGACTGCGCCCCCGGAGTAGGCTAAGTGCAGTCCTGGCATAGTCCAGCGACCCTCAGGGTCCATGTGCGGCTTCAGCATTTGATAGTGACACCTGCTGACCAGGAGAAGGAACAGCACCCATAGACGGAGAACACTCCCGGAACAGGTGCAGGACTGTGAATCCTTCCACAAGAAGTACATGGCAGGGGCGCCTGGGTGGCTCGGTTGGTTAAGCAACTGCCTTTGGCTCAGGTCATGACCCTGGAGACTTGAGATCGAGTCCCACATCGGGCTCCCTGCTGGGCAGGTACTCTGCTTCTCCCTCTCTCACTCCCCCTGCTTGTGTTCCCTCTCTCACTGTGTTTCTCTGTCAATTTAATAAAAAAAAAAGAAGTACATGGCAAACAAGGCAGATTTTGTTAGTGAAATCCAGAGCAGTGGAAATGTCTCTGTTTTGTACTGGATGTCTCTTGAAATAAGTAAGATCCTTCTTCACCTGGCATTTGGAGGCAGGAACCCCTCTGCGGACTCAGATAACTGACACAGATAATTTGGGGAGGGGGAACTGGTCAGACTTTAAATGAAGGGGACGGGGGGGGGTGTTCCAATAAATAGCTAGAAAAATAGGGAAATGTGACAATACCCACAGCCCAAACTTATCATGGTTTTATAAACAGTGTTTCTTTACCGTCTCAATTTCATAAATGTGGGTATACATGTGCGAACAAGAATAAAATACTTATATTCCAATATTTTACAGCACTTAACTGCAGGGTTGAGAAATGATGGGTCTGTGCCATAAGAAAAACCACTAAAATTGCTATTTCTTAATGACTGGAAAGAGGCATGCCCATATTTAGAGGGATATTGGGTACAGGATTAAGAGTGATTTTTTTTTCAGGGTGCCTAGGTGGCTGAGTCAGTTAAGCGTCTAACCCTTGGTTTCAGCTCAGGTCATGATCTCACAATTGTGAGACAGCCCCACTTCAGGCTTCGTACTCAGCATGGAGTCTGCTTGAGATTCTCTCTCTCCCTTTCCCTCTGCCCTTCTGTTCTCTCTCTTTCTCTCTCCCTCTCTCTCTCTCTCTCTCTCTCTCTCTCTCTCTCTCTCAAAAAAAAAAAAAAGAATGATTTTTTTCCCCAGCTTCTTCATGTACGGACTTTGCAAACTATTCACAATGGTCCACAGTGAGGGTGAAGGGAGCTTCTGAAAGATTAAATCAGATGCTTAGGTTCCAGGTGGGCCCCAAGAGGAGGGACAGGAGCTGGGAGGTGACAGGAGTGGAGAGAGGAGGGAGAAGCAAGGGGACCTTTTGGCGACAGGAGAAGGAAGCGTGCCAGGCAATGGCTGAGTCATCTACCTAGGGCAGGGAGAACCATGGAGGAGCCAGCCAAAGGGCAAAGGTGGGGAAAAGAGAACCAGAAGGAGAAAGGGGACTTCTTGGAGGAGGTGTCAGTGGGGCCAGCTGAGGCAGACAACTGGCAACTCTGCGGGGGGGGTGGCACGTGGGGAAGAGGCAGGGAGGAACCTGGAGAAATCAGCAGAAGCAGGCAGGCCATGAGCAAGGCTGGTATTGGGACACTGGGACAGCCCTAAGTGACTGCAACCTGGATACAGTGGTGTAGACTAGGTGGCTGGGCCACTGTGGGGAACCAGGGACATCTCGGTGGTGGTCTCCAATCTTGGGACAACAAGAGGAAACAGGTGGAGCTCCCCTTTTAGAGACAAGAGCCTTTTGGCCCAAACAGACAGAAACCCCTGGGAGTCCTTCCACCGGTTCAACAGGCGAAGAGAATGTGGGGAAGAGTTGAGTTGCCTAAGCACAACACACACTTGGAAGCTGCCCTCCCCCTCCCTTGGGTGATGACCCAGAGGGCCCCCTCGCCCCAGCTTCTCAGTCTCCCCAGAGGGTTGGGAAAGAGTTTAAGACTCTCAGAGGAACCCAAAGTGTTCCCGGAAGGAGCTCATGGGCCGCAGCAGAGGTGGGGAGCGGATGCTTGTTGGAGCCGGACCTGCACTAGGCTGGCCCCAGGGTAGCCCCAGCACGCAGCTGGACCTGGAAAGTTTCCGGGAGGTCATGTGACCACCCAGGGTCACACAGCTGAACCACCTGAGCCATCCCCAAACCCTCCTGCCTCATCTGCCTGGCGTTGGTACCCACAGAAGATGACCTTTGTGGTCACCTGGAGGGTGAGGAGCTATCCTTCACCTGATAACCCAAACCAGCCCAGATTCCCTTCTATCGCCTCCTGGCCCGGAAGCCAGAGGAATCAGCAGAACTCAGAATGGACTGTCGACTCCCATGGTCCCAGCCCCAGCTACACACTCATTTGTGATGGCCCCTGAGGGCCACTGACAGCCCCCATCCCTGCTGCCTCATCACCTCCTTCAGCAATGCCCCTAGAAAGGCCTTCCAGTATCTTCTGGCTATGCCCAGAGGCTTTCAAAGAGCTCTCAGTGGCCACATCTCTGTGACCTCATCTGACCATCACACACCTCTGTTCCTATGCCCCTGTTTCCTGAACCTTGGAGCACTGAGCCATGCTCAAGCCTGCCCCTCCCAACCACCCCTCATGGACAGGTCCCAGGCCTGGCCACTTTTCTGTCCTCTGTGACCACGTAGGCCTGGCCATACCATCTCTGTCAATGAAAGTGAATTTTCCAAATGAGAAGGAGACCCAAAGAGAGGCCACAGTTCAGAGATCCCAGGCACAGCGGGAACTGTCCAACAGCAGGTGGGGGGTCCTGCCAGGGGTCCCCATCCTCCCCTCCTACTGTTTCCAAATCAACAGGCTGCCAGCAACCACACTAAACTCATCTCTCTCCAGGGGCTTGACGCTAGGGTTGAACCCTCACTTGGCTTCTCCTTGCGTTTCTCTCGGAAAGTTCTCTCCAAGTCTTTGGGATCCTTGAGCATCTGGGAACTCTCTATATGATAGGGCACAAGCTTCTATCCCCTCCTGGGACATTCTCATCCCAGGACACCTACCCACAGCTTCAGGGTACAGTCATAGGAACCACTGAGGAGCTTTGTGTCATCCACACAGAAGTTACAGCTGCTCACACGGTCCTCGTGTCCCTTTAGGATTTTAAATGGGATCTGAAAAAAAGAGACTAAATGAGTTCAGCAGGTTACAAAATACAAGAATTACTATTAAAAAATCAACTGGTTTTCTACACAATTGGAAAAAGAGAACTAAAAAAAATGCCATTCAAGGCATCAGACTAGGAATATATATCATTTTTTTAAAAAGTGTAAAACTTATACTCTGAAAATCATAGAACATTGTTGGAAGAAATTTTAGAAGACCCAAAGACACGGGAAAGTAGCCCCTATTCATGGATTAGCTACTAGCTTACTATTGTTAAGATGAAAATACCTTCCAAGTTGATCTACAGATTCAGTAGTATCCCTCAAGATCCCAGCTGACTTCCTTTCAAAAACTGACAAGCTGATCCTAAAACGTATATGCACACTCAAGGACAGCAAAATAGCCAAAAATCCCTGAAAAAGAACCTAAGGTGGAATACTCACAATTCCCCATTTCAAAGCTTTCTACCTACAAAAAGTGACTGTAATCAAGACACTGCAGTTACTGGCTTAAAAATAGACACAGAGACGGGTGGAACAGAGCTGAGAATCCAGAAATAAGCCCTCATATTTTAAGTCACTTGCTTCCTTAACAAAGGGGCCCACTAATTAAAAATGGAGAGATCAGTCTCTTTCTTTTTTTAAGATTTTATTTATTTGACAGAGAGAGATACAGCGAGAGAGAGAACACAAGGAGGGGAACTGGGAGAGGGAGAAGCCGGCTTCCCGCTGAGCAGGGAGCCCGATGCAAGGCTAGATCCCGGGACTCCAGGGTCATGACCTGAGCTGAAGGCAGACACCTAATGACTGAGCCACCCAGCTGCCCCAAGATTAGTCTTTTCAACAGATTATGCTGAGACAAATGAAATCCACCTGTAAAAGAATGAAGTTGGACCATTGTCTCACACCATTTACAAAGATTACCTCCAGATGGATCAAAGATATCAATGTGAAAACTAAAACCACAAGGCTCTTAGAAGCACACATTGTTGTAACTCTCCGGGAACTTGCTGACTCATGTTAGGCAATGTTTCCTTTGCTCCCAGGCCACATGTACAGGTGGCGGCCGGCCGCAGCAACAATGTAAAACTGGGCATGATCAAAATCAAAAACTTTGCCTGTCAGAGGGCATTATCAGGAAGGGGAGCATACAACCCACACAATCAAAGAAAACTTTTGGAGATTGTCTATCAGATGATACTTGTATCTAGAATAAAGAAAGAATGCTCAAAACTCAACAATAAAAAAAGAAACAACCCGATTTTAAAATGGGCAAAACATCGGAATTCGCATTTCTCCAAAGAAGGTATGTAATGAGCTCTAAGTGTGTGGAAATATGCTCAACATCATTGGCCATTAGGAAAATATAAATTAAATATAAATTGAGGGACACCTGGGTGGCTCAGTCTGACTTTGGCTCAGGTCATGATCTTGGAGTCCTGGGAATGAGTCCCATATCGGGTTCCCTGCTTGGCAGGGAGTCTGCTTCTCCCTCTCCCTCTGTTCCTCCTTCCACTCAAGCTCGTGCGCGCTCTCTCTCTCTCTCTCTCTCTCAAATAAATAAAAGAAAGATTTTATTTATTAACTCGACAGAGAGAAAGATCACAAGTAGGCAGAGAGGCAGGCAGAGAGAGAGGAGGAAGCAGGCTCCCTGCTGAGCAGAGAGCCCGATGTGGGCCTTGATCCCAGGACCCTGAGATCATGACCTGAGCCGAAGGCAGAGGCCTTAACCCACTGAGCCACCCAGGTGCCCAAATAAATAAAATCTTAAGAAAAAAAAGACTATATTGAGATACCACCTCATACCCACTAGGATGTCTATAATCAAAAGGTCAGATAATAACAGGTGTTGGCGAGAATGTGTGGGACTCAGAACTCTCACACATGGCTGGTGGGAATGTACAACAGTGCAGTTCCTTTAGAATATAGTTCAGTAATTCCTCAAAAAGTTGAAACCTATGTGTTTATATATGATCCAGTAACTTCACTCCTGGTGTATACCTAACAGAAATGAAGGCATGTCCACACAAAAATTTGAAAATGGGTGCTAATAGCAGTGTTATTCAGAATAATAATAAATGGAAGTCATTTGAATATCCATCCACTGATGAACAAACAGGTAAAATGAGGCACATTCCCATGATGAAATATGACTAAGCAATATGACAGGAATGAAGGACTACTCATTTCTGGGCTGCTGTGTGAGAAGCTTGGAAGCCACCATTCCATCTGCACAACAAATTAAAAGCCAAGCAAACTCAGAAATCAACAACTCTTCCTAGAATCGTAAGACTGCTGCCTGCCCCAAAATTAGAGAAACAGGCAAATACAAAGAATCTCAAATTAAAGGGCAGAAATCCAAGAGCAGCGACCTCCACGGGAACCAGGGTCAGGATCTAGAAACCTGACCTATAACAGAGAAGTTGCTGGAGGTGCAGTGTGGATAACATTGAGAGTTTAAAACTCCAGGAGGACTCAGTCATGAGAGGCCCTCACTCACATTCTTATTAGCATTACCTCCCCATAGAGGACCTGGTCCTCACCATGGCTGGAGAAGGGTAAAGAATAGCATTGAAATATTCCACAGCAGCACTGTGTTCTACTTAAGCTCTGTCATCAGGAGGAACTATTTAGCCAGAGCCTAACCTGCTGGGATTTTATCAGAGCCTAAAGGACCTGGGGGGAGGGAAATATCCAACCCTTGCCAGCTCTGGCCATCCACATGGGAGGAGGGAAACACCCAGCTTCTGGCCTCTCTAGCCATCCAATCCCACCTAACCTCAGGGTGGAGGGCAGGGGGTGCAGACTAAAAAGCACCTCTCATGTTCACAATCCCGAGGCAGAGACCCACCAAAAAACTGAGACCTCATCATAGGACTATAGACTCCTTCTCTGCTCCCTACACATTAGCATCACATTACTAAAAGCTTATTTACAGCTGTTCCTTTTACCTAGTACATCATGTCTGGCTATCAAGGAAAAAAAAACAATCTTAAGAGGCAGAAAACATAGCTTGAAGAGAAAGCACAAACCTAAAAACAAAACCAGATCCAGATATGGCAAGGTGTTGGAATTAGGAACTTAAAACACCTGTGGTTAATATACTAAGGGCTCTAGTCAATGTAGTAGGTAGCATGCAATGTAAACAGAGGTGGAAATTCAAAGATATAACCAAAAAGAAATGCTAAAGACCAAAAGCACTGTAACAGATAAAGACTATCTTTGATGTGTTCATTATTAGACTAGACATGGCTGAAGAGAGAATCTCTGAGCTTCAGAATATATCAGTTGAAACCTTTAAAACTGAAAAGCAAACAGAAAAAAAACACTTAGAGAAATGGAACAGAATTTCCCAGAACCATGGGAGAACTACAACAGTGTATTATATGCATAATGAAAATACCAGGAAGAGACAAGAAAATGGAAGAGAAATATTTGAAACAGTAATGATTGAGAAGTCCCCCAAATTAATTTTAAATGCCAAACCACAGATCTAGGAAGCTCCGAAAACACCGAACAGGATAGATGCAAACAAACAAACACAGACAAACAAACAAAACAAAAAAACTACACCTAGGCATATCACTTTAATGATCCAGAAAAGCAAAGATAAAAGGACATCCATGAAAGAAGCTACAGGAAAATAATGCCTTGCCTATAAAGGAACAAAGATAAGAATCACATCCACCTTCTCAGAAACCATGCAAACATGAAGAGGCTATATAGTAAAATATTTAAAGTATTAGAAGGGGAAAAAACCACCAACCTAGAAATTTTTATCCTGATAAATTATCCTTCAGAGTGAAGGACAAATACTTTCTCAGACAAACAAAACTTTGTTACCAATAGATCTGCATTGCAAGAAATATCTTTTTTTTAAGATTTTATTTATTTGACAGAGAGAAACACATCCAGAGAGGGAACACAAGCAGGGGGAGTGAGAGAGGGAGAAGCAGGCTTCCCGCCGAGCAGGGAGCCCGATATGGAACTTGATCCCGGGTCTCCAGGATCATGACCTGAGCCGAAGGCAGTCGCTTAACCAACTGAGCCACCCGAGGCGCCCCGCAAGAAATCTTTACAGAGGAGGAAAATGATATTGGTCAGAAACTCAGATCTACACAAAGCAAGGAGAGCACCAAAGAGGACTAAGTGAAAGTAAAATAAAAACTTTGTTCTTATTCTTAATTGAGCTAACAGACAACAGTTTGTTCAAAATAATAACAGCAATAATATTTTAAAAAGCAATAATGTATTATGTATAATAGATTATAATATATTCTTTAAAGCAACAATATATTATATACTATATAATTTTAACATACGATTATATGTTATATTATGTATATTATATATACATATATATGAAATGAATGACAGCAATGATACAATGAACATGAGGGAGGAATTAGAAATATTTTATATTTTAAGTTACTGACACTACCCATGAAGTGGTATAGTGTTGTTTGAAAGTGGATTTGGATTAATCGCGAATGTACATTACAAACTCTTGGGAACCCACTAAGAAAAAAAGAGTGAATCTGATACACTAAGAAAGGAGAGAAAATGGAATCACATGGAATGCTGTTAAAGCCATAAAAGGTAGAAGGGTGGAAGAAAGATAAAAATAGGAACAATAAACAAGGGCAACAAATAGGAAACAGTAACAAATATGGTGGATATTCATCCAACTAGATCAATAATCACTTTGAATAGTCTAAATGCACCAATTAAAAGAGAGATTGTCGGGGCACCTGGGTGGCTCAGTTGGTTAAGCGACTGCCTTCAGGTCAGGTCATGATCCCGGAGACCCGGAATCGAGTCCCACATTGGGCTCCCTGCTCAGTGGGAAGCCTGCTTCTCCCTCTCTCACTCCCCCTGCTTGTGTTCCCTCTCTGGCTGTGTTTCTCTCTGTCAAATAAATAAAATCTTAAAAAGAGAGAGAGAGAGAAATTGTCAGAGTGGATGAAAAAATGGGACCCAACAATATGTCGTCTACAAGAAACCCACCTTAGATAAAAAGACACATACAGACTGGATTGCTCAGTCCGTTAAACATCTGACTCTTGATTTCAGCTCAGGTCATGATCTCAGAGTCATGAGATCAAGTCCCATGTCATGCTTCACACTCAGCAGGAAGTCTGCTTAAGATTCTCTCTATGTAATATAGAGGACAGTAGGAGAAGGAAAGGAAATTGGAAGTGGGGCAAATCGGAGAGGGACACGAAACATAAGAGACTTTGGACTCAGAAACAAACTGAGGGTCTTGGAGGGGAAGAGGTGGGGGGATGGGTGAGCCTGGTGGTGGGTACTTAGGGCACGTATTGCATGGAGCACTGGGTGTGGAGCATAAACAATGAATCTTGGAACATAGAAAAAAAATTTTTTTAAAAGATTCTCCCTCTGCCCCTTCCCCCAACTTGCGCTTGTTCTCTCTCTCTTTAAAAAAAAAAATGTAAATGGATGGGAGCACCTGGGTGGCTCAGTCAGTTAAGTGTCTGACTCCTGATTTCAGATCAGGTCATGATCTCAGCATCGTGAGATCAAGCCCCATGTTGGACTTCATGCTGGGTATGGAACCTGCTTGAGATTCTCTCTCCCTCTGTTCCTACTCCTCCCTCTCTCTCTCTTAAAAAAAAAGTAAATGGATGAAGGGAAAATAGACCCTACTAACCCTAATCAAAATAAAGCAAGACTAGCTATATTAATTTCAGGTGGAGCAGACTTCACAGTGAGAAAAGTTATCAGGGTACGAGGGGGCATTGCATAATGACAAAGGGGTAAATTCTCCAAGACGATATAATAATCCTTAACGTATGTGTGCCTAACACCAGAGCATCAACTACGTGAGGAAAAAGCTATTAAAATTGCAGAGACATAGATGAGTCCGTTATTGTGGTTGGAGACTTTAGTACCCTCTGTGAGAAAGGAACAGATCCAGCAGGCAGAAAATTAACAAGGACATGATGGAACTCAACACGACCATCAGTCAACTGAATGTAATGTTCATCCAACAACAGCACAATAAACATTCTTCTCAAATTCATATGAAACATTCACCAAGACAGACCACATTCTAGGCCATAAAACATACCTTAACAAATATGGGGGGGGAAACCAGAAATCATACAATGTCTGCTCTCAGAACACAAGGGAATTAAATTAAAAATCAATGACAGAAAGATTATTGGAAAATACCAAAATACATGGAGAGTAAACAACACACTTCATTTTTTTTAAGTAGGCTCCATGTCCAGCATGGAGCCCAATGTCAGGCTTGAACACATAACTCTGAGATCAAGACCTGAGCTCAGATCAAGAGTCAGACACTTAACTGACTGAGGCACCCCGGCACCCCTAAACAACACACTTCTAAATAACACATGGTTCAAAGAAGAAATCTCAAGAGAAGTTTTGAAATATTTTGAACGAAATGAAATTAAAATATGACATCAAAGTTTGTTGGATGCAGTGAAAGAAGTGCTTAGAGCGACATTTACAACATTAAATGCATATATAAAAAAGAAGGATCTAAAATCAATCATCTAAACTTCCACTTCAAGAAAACAGAAAAAGAAGAGCAAATTAAATCCAAAATATGCAGAAGGAAAGAAACAATGAGAATTAGAGCATAAACCAAAGAAACTGAAAGCTGGAAACTGACAGTGAAAATCAATGAACCCAGAAGTTGTTCTTTAAAAAAGATCAATGAAGGGTGCCTGGGTGGCTCAGTTGGTTGGGCAACTGCCTTCGGCTCAGGTCATGATCCCGGAGACCCGGGATCGAGGCCCACATCGGGCTCCCTGCTCGGCAGGAAGCCTGCTTCTCCCTCTCATTCCCCCTGCTTGTGTTCCCTCTCTGGCTGTGTTTCTCTCTGTCAAATAAATAAAATCTTAAAAAAAAAAAAAATAAATAAATAAATAAAATAAAAAAGATCAATGAAAAGATGCCTGGGTGGTCGGTTGGTTAAGCAACTCCCTTCAGCTCAGGTCATGATCGCAGGGTCCTGGGGTTGGGCCCTGGGTCAGGCTCCCTGCTCAGTGGGGGAGTTTGCTCTCCTTCTCCCTCTGCCCCTCCCCATCCACTCATACTCTCTCTCCCTCAAATAAGTAAATACATTCTTTTTAAAAAATCAGTAAAATTGATAAGCCTCTAGCCAGGCTAAGTAAGAAAAAAAAGATAACACAATACTAGTATCAGAAATAAAATATTATATGGACATTAAATAGATAGTCAAAGAGTATTATGAATAACTCTATTTTCAAAAATTTAATCAACAAATTAAACCAACCCCACACACAAGACGGGAAATAATTAAGATTAGAGCAGAGATCAATGAATTAGAAACTAGAGATACAGTAGAACACATCAACTAGAAGCTGGTTCTTTGAAAGAATTAATAAGATCGATAGACCACTGGCCAAACTAATCCAAAGAAAAGGGAGAAGACCCAAATTAATAAAATTATTAATGAAAGGGGAGAGATCACGGCTAACACCAAGGAATTAGAAACAGTCATCAGAAATTACTATCAACAGCTATATGCCAATAAGTTTAACAACCTAGAAGATATGGATGCATTCCTGGAAACCAATAAACTTCCAAGACTGAAACAGGAAGAAATTGACAATCTGAGTAAACCAATATCTAGTAACGAAATTGAAGCAGTGATTAAAAACCTTCCAAAAAAACCAAGAGCCCAGTACCTGACAGATTCACTGGGGAATTCTACCAAACATTCAAAGAAGAAATAACACCTATTCTCCTGAAGCTGTTTCAGAAAATAGAAACAGAAGGAAAGCTTCCAGACTCTTGCTATGAAGCCAGCATTACTCTACTCCCCAAATCAGACAGCGAACCCCTCAAAAAGGAGAACTTCAGACCAATATCTCTGATGAATATGGATGCCAAGATTCTTAACAAGATTCTTGCTAACAGGATCCAACAATACATTAAAAAGATTATCCACCATGACCAGGTGGGATTTATCCCAGGGATGCAAGGGTGATTCAACACTTGCAAATCAATCAACGTGATAGAACAAATCAATAAGAGAAGAAAGAAGAACCACATGGTACTCTCAATTGATGCAGAAAAAGCATTTGACAAAATACAACATCCATTCCTGATGAAAACTCTTCAAAGTACAGGGAAAGAGGGAACATTCCTCAACCTCATAAAATCTATCTACAAAAAACCCACAGCAAAAGTCATTCTCAACAGGGAAAAACTGACAGCCTTCCCTCTGAAATCAGGAAGAAGACAAGGATGCCCACTCTCACCACTATTGTTCAACACAGTGTTAGAAGTCCTAGCAAGAGCAATCAGAAACAACAGAAAGAAATAAAAGGTATTCAAATTGGCAAAGAAGGCAAACTCTCTCTCTTTGCAGATGACATGATACTCTATATGGAAAACCCAAAAGACTCTACTCCAAAACTATTAGAACTCATACAACAATTCAGTAATGTGGCAGGATACAAAAATCAATGCACAGAAATCAGTTGCATTCTTATACACTAACAATGAAAATATAGAAAGGGAAATCAGAGAATCAATTCTGTTTACTATAGCACCAAAAACCATAAGATACCTAGGAATAAACCTAACCAAAGAAGTCAAGGATCTGTACTCGAGGAACTACAGAACACTCATGAAAGAAATTGAAGAAGAGCATTCTATGCTCATGAATCGGAAGAATAAACGTTAAAATGTCTATACTGCCCAGAGCAATCTACACTTTCAATGCCATTCCAATCAAAATTCCACCAACATTTTTCAAAGCGTTGGAACAAACAATCCTAAAACTTATATGGAACCAAAAAAGCCCTGAATTGCTAAGGAATTGTTGAAGAAGAAAAAAAAAAAAAAAAAAAAAAAAAAACTGGGGCATCACGTTACCTGACTTCAGGCTTTATTACAAAGCTGTGATCACCAAGACAGCATGGTACTGGCACAAAAACAGACAAATAGACCAGTGGAACAGAGTAGAGAGTCCAGATATGGACCCACAAATCTATGATCAAATCATCTTTGACAAAGCAGGAAAAAATATCCAGTGGAAAAAAGACAGTCTCTTCAACAAATGGTGCT